>JARFYF010000001.1:100571628-100584480 GCA_030265395.1 Rhina ancylostomus
TGAAACCTAACTCTATGCATCCACCTTTTTCACAAATTGTGAAATACTTCTGCTCAACAAAAAAAATCTTTAAATTCACATTTAGAATTGTTCATATAGCACCAAAATAAAACTCTCTTTCTGGTGCAAACATCAGAAGAGAACTCTCTCTGGTGTTTGCAGATGAGAGTTCCAAATTACTGCTATTCTTTGCTTGTAAGCCTGATTCTAATCTTTAGACAATGCCTGCTGGTGCTAAAATCCCCAATCAGTTGATAACTGGGAACATTCTGGTTAACCCCGGTTGCTTCACTGGCCTGTCTCTTGTGAGGGAAAGTGAGATTTATTCTTGGAAAACAATGTGGCTGTGACTCCCTTGTGCAGCTTTATTGGATGGCAAAGTGGGATATGCTGCAGATCTGAAGAGCCTGGTGTGTGGAAAATGATGGTCTCCTTTACTTTAGAAGCCAATGGCAAAGTAGTGCTCGATGATACTGCATGAAGAGTTTTGACCAGTGCGTGTGAAATATTTCAATGAGAAGCTCTCTTTGTGAATCACAGGTGTCTCTGGCGTTGTTTGGACATAGGCGAATTGCTGCTGTTGGACCTCTGGACATGGCCTGCTGCTAAGGGCCCTTCTGACCAGCCTCCTCTTCCATTATAGTGCAGGCTGTCCTGCTTTGTGTTCTAAGAGGAGTGGATACAAACGTACCCATATCTGGATACAACTGGCACAATGCAAAAACCTTGAAGTCAACGGAAATTTCCTTAACTGCTGGCATACCATTGCCTGTAGACTTTATAAACACAGTTTTACCCAAAACAATACTTCCCAGAAATCAACTGGAAAATAAATTGCAAATGATGTTCATCTTTCAAAAGCAGTGGAAAAGGTCCTTCCTTCTGTAGGATGGGTATCTAGCTGTGTGACGTTAACAAATGGCATTAGTGTCATTGAAATCCAGCTTGGAAACACTGCATCAAACCAGTTGTTGATTAAGGTCCAATGTCATGATCTGCTTGCTCATTGAGTTGTATTGAAATCAATTTAGCATCCATATCACAGGTGCTATATCACCAAATGTTTCAGCCTTTCACTCTTTTGCAAGTTTTTTGCATTATACTGATGCAATAGTAGTCGAGTTTATTGTGGCCTACAAAGAGCCTTGCTGTAGATAGCCTTTAAAATATGTACTTTGGAATATTAAGGAGCAGTTTAATTTATTTTTAAATTACACTTTTTTTATTTCCATTATTTGCATATATGCTTACCTAAGTTAATGCAAAAATGCCAGCAATGTCCAGAGAATAATGACTATTCCCAAATTTTGCTTTTCGATACAGATAAGGTTTATAGGTAATTTGAAAGACATTTTTATAAATATTGAAATTTCATTGAAAACATCAATGAGTTTCAAAATAAGCTCAAGGTGTACAGCAAGATTAAGCTGTCAGCTTGTCTCTTGAAATCTATTTTTCTTGATCCCTGCCCAACATTGGCTTAACAAGTTAAAGGTAATCAATATTTGAATTAAACTCCACCGCAAAGTGATCAATTAAGGCACCTTCTAAAAGCACTTCAAGAAAGGTTTAATTTTCATAATTTAGTTCCTGGTGTAGTTACTGCTTTGCTTTTACTTCAGTGGAATGAATGAATTTGCTTGCAACAGATGTTGCACTAAAAAATACTTCACGCATTAGGCTCAGAATTTTAAATGAACATGCCCTTTAATGATTTACTCAGTCCACGCAGACACTTAAAAATTGACACTGAAACCAAGAAAAATTACTTAAAGGATCAGTTACATCTAAAATGATGGAATCAATATCAATATTTTCCCTGAGAATCTTTCTCCCTGATAAGCAAAATCTTTGCTTAAAAGGCGCATTAAAATTTAATAGCCAGGCATGTGGTTTGGCAATTGATCATTTCTGGACAGCTGTTCTCTGCTATGTTTTAGCTTAGTGCTTCTAACCATTTGAGTGTCATCTTTTAATGGCTTATTTTAAGGACATTTTGTCCCACTAGACTAGATCCTACTCAAAAGAGACAAAATGTCAATTTATGGAGTGAGACACAAAGATTTTGCAGAATTAAACAAAACAATAATAGCTACATATTAGGTGTCATACAAGTGACAATTTGTTCCAGGTGTTCCTTTATAAGTGGGAAAAAATCATGACCCACAACTCATAAGTAGTGCAGACACAATATGAAGGTGTTTCAAACCATTTATTGTGCATTATTCAGTTTACTAGATGCTTTTTGTCGGTTATTTTCGAGTGAAGTGAAAAGGGACCATTGGAAATAGACTTACAAAAAGACATATAGAAATGGTTTGATTCCATAAACTTCCTCCTGATTACAATTGCTCTTATATATTTCTTAAGTAATTTTGCTGGTATGTTCATTGTACTAATTTATAAACTGCTGTGATATTTTAGGCAATTTAATCAAATACTAATAAACCAGAATACTTAAAAAAAGATTTTTTAATGCAGAAGTCAAAATTATACCATCATTTTTACAGCTGCTGCACTTGCTTGTGATTTGACAGAAGCCTCAGTAGTTGGGGTGCAGAAAGATGCTCATTTCTACAAGGCACAATTTTGGGAACCGTTGTCCTGACTTAAGATTTCCTGAAAAATATCCTTCATAAAATTGGGTTAGGCTCTTTTTCAGGCAATGCCAAAACCTAAAAGAGGTATTAGGCCCCTTACCCATATCGCCACGATCAAATGTGGGCTCCATTGAGCATGGGCATGCACTGGGCCCTTACGAACAGAACCAACAGAAGGGATGCTCCATTAAAATAAAATAATGTTATACAAAAATATTATTTTGATACAGCAAAGTCTGAATGCACAAAATATTATAACATGCTTATTACAATGGATATTTTTAAAACATTATTCAGGTCTCAGGAAATATGTATCTTGAATTTTATAATTTGATTTAGAAATTTAAATTTCCCATCAGAACAAGATTCTAAACATTTTATGATGTGCATGCCCTTGGTAATAAAAGCTTAATCTGTTCAAGGAATTTTGGGCCTTTGGAGATATACATCATCCAAACTCGTTTTTGATCACCCATCAAGCCTACAATGACTCTACAGATGAATTTGGGAAGGGGGATCTTCACTATAATTGCTGGCTGCTGCCGAAACACAGTAAAAGGAATGAACCCACACTGGTAGAATATCGTTCACTGAGGGCAGAATTCTTACCCATTTGAATGCTAATAATAGAACATTATGGATACTTTTTCATTGAAATAAATGGTAAGAAAACTCTGATTCTACAAGTGCTATGTTTTACTTTATGGTTAATGTGCAGGCTGCAAGTCAACTCCTGTATGTTCACTTGGCCTGTGTGTGATTTTGTAGTAACAAAATAACCAAGTAAAAGACCAATTTTTACATTCCCCAATCAAATTTCCAATCAATTTTTTAAAAATAAAAATGCCACTATAATTTATGAGTAAGATTTTCAAATGTATGGAACCTCTTAATGACATCCCAAAGTACTTTATAGCCAATGAAGCACTTTCAAAGTGCAGACATGATTGCATGGAAATGCAGCAGCTAATTTGCACACAGCAATTTTCCACAACTATCAATATGACCAAGGTCGTAGTCTGTTTTAGTGATGTGCAGTGAGGGATTTTTTTAAGTTGTGGTATTTAAACATTTATTTTTTATGTACATATTGCAGATAATGATTTCAAGTCCCCTGTCCTTTGACCTTGTTTTCTTTAAAATTGTTTGTGTTGCTGAGTTTAGCTGCCATGATTGCTGCACTGCACCTATCTTCCGGGAATAACTCCCCGCTCTTCAAATAGTGTCAGGTGATCTCTCATGTCCACCTCAGAAAGAAGGCAGGGGGTGAGTTTGATCATCTGAAAGACAGCACTTCTTCAATACCATACTGGAGTTTCAACCTGTATATTTGTGCATAAATCTATGGAGTAGGAAGTGAATACACAAGCTTCTGATGAAGGGGCATGTGTGTGCATAAAGTGTGAACTCAGTTAACCAACAGCTTCTTTCATACACGTGTAATGCAGAAGAACTGAGAGCAGTATTACATGCAAAATTTCAATGGTACAGTGCCTGTGACTTTCTAAACCTTGATTTAAATCGTCAGAAAATTGTGGGCAGTGTTCACCTGATTTTCAATATGTGCCTTCTGATAGGCAAGGCAAATTACACGAAACGTAGACTCACAGAATCTACTCAGTGTAAATAATTAACTGGAAATAATAAAGTAAAACTCCAATAATCTGGCTTCCAGTTGTTTGGAAATCTTGATGGTTCACTATCTGGCTTACTCATCAGTTCAGGATGTGAGCCAGGGTCCAGAGTGCAAGCAGGATGTGTGGACAGAGCTGATGGTCCAATCTGTGGCCGAGTGTGTGGCCTGAGCCTGGGGTTGGGGTCTGGAACACCAGAGGTCAGGAACGTGGGTAGGTTTGTGGGAGGAGTCAGGATCTGAAGTGCTTATATATTTCCCGCTCTCTTTACGGGGGTTTGCTGGAAAGTTTAATACTCTACTGTGTAACATGTAAAAAGGGTGAAATAAAAGTGTGTTTGGGTATTTTTAGGAGTAACATCCAGTAGTCCGAAAATCTGCTGGTGTGACATTACCAAAGTCCCAAGGATGCTGGATTATCAGGGTTTTGGCTCTATCAGTATAGGCCTTTAATTCAAAAATCTAATAAATAGTATGTTTTCCTTTAGTTTATATTTCTTTAAAAGGAGAAAAGTATGACATTATAACCTAGGAATGACTTGTTGGTAATCAATTATCCAACATGATTCCCTTATCCACTACTCTAATGGTGGCATTAAAACATTTACTAAAAATACTAGTGTCGTAAACAGTAAATTTAAGATTCCTGATTTTTTTACCTTTATTTTTATTTAAATTTATGTACTTGATTTTTGCTTGGACATTCTTCTGTGCATTTGCTAAGGCAGCAACCATGATTGCTGCATTGCACTGTTTTTTTTCCATCTGTGACTCTCTCAGGAGGTGAATGAACTGAGATCAGCTTTCATGCTACTTGCTCTGATTACACTTGCCCTCCCAGCTCACCTAACATGACTGCAGAGATTTGCAGTGATAATGTAGTATTTATCAAAGATGGGCTTTTTAAATGAATCAATACATTCAGTCTTAGCCTGGGAGTTCAGTTTTGAAGCCTGGAATAGCTGACACAGTGGTCATACTATAGTGGCTTGTGGTAAAACATTCTTCACTAAGCTATTTTAATGTGCTTATCTAAATCAATAAGGTTAACTGCATTTGCCAGCATTGGGGTCAATAAAATTTGTACATGTTCAATACCGGAGCTCACTTCAGTGTTGGTTTGTACTTCCAACTGGATGGTGCCACCATAATGCTATTCATAGGAAATCTCATTATAGATCAAAGATGAATCTTGTTAGCTACGTTACATTTTTATGTTTAGTATAGGAGGAAAAATTATGCATTTGGGTGTAATCTAATACTGATACAAATTTTATACCTGAATATTAGCCCAGGTCTGTTTGAATGTTAATTAGTCAAAGTGTGTTGATGTCAAATATGGAATAACATTTTATATCGTGATAGATTTTCAGATATGAAAATAACTTACTAGGCTCAAGTTTTAAGAAAGTTCATAAGTGTCTACATTGTAATATTTCATTGTTTAATGTGATTTGTACCTGTTTTGGGGAAGTGAAGTTTCAGGGATATATATGTTATGTTAAACTGGTTGAAGGTGAAGTATAGCTCTTTTGTAATGTACTGTTGTACTGATAAGTTAACTGCACAAATATAACTATACTGCTATTCCAATAAGGATTCAAGTTCAACAGTTGAATAATTAAATTTAAGAATGTAGAGAACATAGAGTAGGAATTTTTCTTTCCGAAAGCAATATGTGAGCACTGCTCGAGAGAAAAACATTAGGACATGTATGTCATGGTCAGCAGCAAAGGAGCTGTGCTCATCATGCACTGATCGTGAAGCTGCCAACAGGCATTTCATTGGGTTTTGAGCAAAGCTTTGCTACCATTGCTGCCCAACCAGACACTCTGTACATGCATCAGTGGCCAGTGTCAGCAGGTCACAAAGCAGAATGGCTCTTCAATCAATTACATTGAAATGTTCTCACTGAGGCAGAGTCTAAACCAGGAACTATAATTGTAATATTCTATATATATTCAATTAATGTAAGTACATTGAAATAAATTGCAAAAAGAAAAAAGAGTTAAAAAGATAAAAGAAACAAAGAGAAAAGTTTAATTTATTTTTAAAGTCTCAGCTATAGTGCTTGTAAAATTAAAATTTCAATGCCAGGACATTTGTACTGCACTAATTAGAATTATCATGTTGCATAAAATTTACCAATGGCTGAATTCACCAGCCCTATTTCTGGTGATTTTAGTAGATATGTGATGCAATCCCACATCTTTACATGAATTCTGATGATGAATCTTTTTGTACCAATTTGTCCAAAGTTGGCTGATATTTTTTGAAAGTATAAGGACCTGTTGTAGAAATCACAGAGGTGTCTTTGGGGTTCAAGAACACAAAAATTTTACAATAACATTGAACGATCATTCAACTTTTCTGTACTTCACCTTTATAAAGTTCATTGCCAGCTGATAAAAGTGGCACTTCCCTGACACTGAAATCTCTTCCTTCATGAGAAATACAGTTTTCATTATTTTGAAAAGAAGTGCGATTTTAATCTGTATGGTGGGGATTTTTTTTCAAGCGTAGATCAATAATGGTGGACTACAAAATGTAAAGCAAACAGCTTGTGAACACATAACTTACTTTCCTCAGAACAAGATTCTGATGCAGTCTCACTGGGACTATATATAATTGGAGTAAGATGTCTCTCATACCCAAATTATCTTGCAATAGAAGCCAACATACCATTTGTCTTTCAAGTTGCTTGCTGTACCTGAATGTTAACTTACAGTGATTTGCATATAAGGACCTTCATAATTAGCAACACATTTCAGTCTTCAGCATTTAAAAATACTCTGTCTTTCTTTCTTTTCTTGGGACAGCCTAGCCCATGCAGCAGGCCTAGCTGAGGAAGCTCTGAATCTGTTTCAGATGCAATGATCATGGAACTTCATCATCACTCCTTCTGTCACTGAAATGGCTGTTCTAAGTGTACCTGGTGTATAGTGGCCTCTTCCCCATTTGGGTTCAAGTGTGCAACATAGCTGTTCTCCTTACTTTTCTGTAACATCTGAGGCTCTGTGAAAAACACAGGAAACCACTTAGACTCCCTATGCAATGACTAATGGCAAAGGAGGATGAGTAGGCAGAGACATGAGCAGGATAAATT
This sequence comes from Rhina ancylostomus, assembly GCA_030265395.1. Taxonomy (NCBI): domain Eukaryota; kingdom Metazoa; phylum Chordata; class Chondrichthyes; order Rhinopristiformes; family Rhinidae; genus Rhina; species Rhina ancylostomus. The sequence continues at coordinate 100,578,968 of JARFYF010000001.1, forward strand.
TACAGAGGAAGAGCACAGTGTTTCACTCCACCTGCCACAATTAAACACCAACTTTGATATGGGCATTGCATGGTGGATAGGATACGTAGTGTGGGACACCTGGCTGTAATGGACTGCAGTCATAAAAAAGGCAGAGGAAAGTCAGTGTGCTGACTCTGTGGAGGGAGGCTCCATATAGTTGCAGAGCTCCAGAGGATTTGGGTGAAGAATACAACAGGGAAGTGTAAATGGGACGGTGGGGAGGGTGAACGACAAAATACTTGGTGCATCCTCCAGCCTGCTTAACCAATTGCAAGAGATGGCAAGTAGCACGGAGACCATTACCGACTTCACACAGAAGCCCCAGTTTCCAATCCAGAAGTGGTGTACCAATGGGCATTGGAACAACTTTGTCATGGCTGATAGACTGGGTTTCCCCGCTCTTGACTGTCACTCTGGAGTAGATTAGTGTCCAGAGAAAACAGAGCGATGCCACTTGGGAACCAATTGATAATCACTGGAAGAGGTTGCTTTTCTCCCGGAACAGAGGAAGCACCTGGAAATAGATTGATTTCCACTGGGATTATTGCTGCTCTGCATGATCAGAGAGCTGAGAACATTATAGCCCTCAGGGAATAGACAGTGGTACTGTGGGATTTGATTGTCAGCATTCATTAGATGTCAGGTCTTTGTTGGTAGTTGTATGATCTGTGTCACAGCAGATGCTAAAACAATTATCTGCCCAGTGTCAAGAGACTGCCACTGAAATTGAGAATCCTGAAAATGCCCTTCTCTCTCAAGATGTTAACATCACTTTTCCCACCACTAGTTCTCAGTCTGTCCCTTCACCTCTGCCCTGGACCCAACAGTTCCAGACAGCAACCACTTACGGTGAAATACAGCAGTCAGAAGTTAAGACTTCCAAGGCAGTGGCTCTTTCTAGCCTTCCATGACAAACACCTGCTATCCCCATAAATAAAAGAGAGTAGCAACCTGTTCTAATAGGTCAGTAAAGCCTGGCTAGATGGCTGTGACAAAGGAAAAGCATTAGAGTCTTTAATTATTGATCATAATGATGTTATGTCTCATTTTGATTCACATTTCATTCATTCAAGTACGAGGAATCCAGTGTAGGTGCAAATTGGAGTAATCTAGCCTACATTGTCCCTCATTATAACTTTAATCCTCCTCTCAGTTGTGTAAGGTTAATGACATCATATAAAACATGGAGAAAACTCACAAATTATTGAGACAGCACGCAGCACCCCTCCCATTCCTTTCATAAAAAAGAAATTAGTCTTCCTTTTCTTGATAGGAATCATGTGTTAAATGTCTCCAGGGTATCCAGTGATAACAAAATAGACATTTGCTCCCAAGACGTTAGGATCAAATCCCCTGATGCCACTATCAAGGAATATACCATCTCTCCACCTTGCTCTGAAGCACCACCGATTAAGTTAAAGCGAGAGATGGCTGGTCATTGAGTGGACATGAATTGTGAAGCCAACATCAATGTAGACTCTGCAGTCATTGCCATGGCAGACAGTCCAGTCAATTGTTTGGTTGAAAAGCATTAGTGCTCTCAAAAAGTGAGACAGTTTCACTGGTTATCTACAGATACTATTCATTTTTGCAATAAAAGTTGGTGGACCACTCATGATACCTCATCTCATGTCAGATAGTCTGCTGTAAAGGTCCTCCTTCCAGTGTTGTCTTGTCCTCCAGCTTTTGTCACATAATGCAGCAACATTGCACTGCCAGTTTTTATGTCTGGTGGTGAAATCATCTGCAAAGATGGTTGAGTTTTTTCAGGAAGCCTAATTACTACAAAATTTGATTTGTTTACATTTCGTTTGGCTGCAGTTGATGTCAGCAGCTCTATGTTGGGTGCACAATTGGTGCCATTAATGCAAATGCTACTTCAGAAATGCAAAACATTTTACTCATCTAATTTATCAGCTTAGTGTTCAATCAGATGACTGCATTAATTAACGTCATTGCAGATAATATCCAATTAAATGGCTAAGTAGCTGACCATTATGGTAAGAGCTGGCTGTAATTCAAACAATGACTGAAAAGAATTCTCATGATCTATTTTATTGCCAGCTACATTGCAATGGAAATTGCCAGTGCTGACATATCTGTCAATGCAGGTGCCTTCAAGGCCTTTTAATGAATACATTTGATTGAAATCTCAAACAGTATTTAATGGAAGTAAATGATTGCAATAAAATAATGCTCTTTGTTTGGTGAGGCCACGTTTGCCGTGGGTGAAGGCTGATGTAGTATTTGCTCAATCAGATTGGTGAACCTTCACAGACTGGCCTCTTGAAGCAATGAAAACTTCATAACTTGGAAAACATTTGCTTACACCCATATTTTTGTACTCGTGTCGCACTGGGGATTCAGTACTACATCATACACCATTATAAATTCTCCACTGGCCACACCCAGTGTTGTGTTTTCCCTCTGAACACTTTGTTATATCAAGAAAATAGTTCTTGAGTACCTTCTGCATATCAGATCCACTGGAGTTGAAGGGAAGTGGGGTTGTGTAACATTGGCCTCTCACCACTGACCCTTGTCAAGTGATGATGATTCACTGATGGTGCCTACATTGCCCCTTTGTTTTAGTCTAAGTTGCAAAACCTGGTGCAGAACCTGTGGAGTGTGGTGTCCAGGAGAATCTGATTGTCCCGTAGAGTATATTAAGCGAGGGCCTTCCTGCCCTTCTGCCCTGAATGATCCTCATTGTCTGTGCTTGGTGATGTTGTTCATGCTGCAAAGCATTACACAAGGGTTCAGCTCTCCTGTTGGCTTGCACAGCATCTTTAGGTTCCATTATAATGCTGTTTGCATAAGCAGATATGTGGTGGTAGAGCTCGAAACAGAAGATCCTTTAGTGAAGGGTCCAGGTGCAACACTTAAAGAGTCACACCATACGATGCAATCCAGTTCTTCAAGGTACTGAACCCTTAAAAAACTCATACAATTAGTTAAAACATTTACACAGATGAAATTTGACAATCAGTTAATGATTTGCATTATGGAGTCAGACAATCACGGAGCTACACAGCACGGAAACAGGCCCCTTGACCCTAGTTGTCCACACTGAGCAGGTTGTCTAACCGAGCTGGTCCTATCTGCTTGCGTTTGGCCCATATCCTTCTAAACCTTCCCTATCCATGTACCAAATGTCTTTAAAATGCCATAATTGCACCCGGCTCTGCCTCTGGCAGCTGGTTCCATGTCAGCACCACCCTTACTGTGAAAAATTTACTCCTCAGGTCCCTTTTAAACTTTTTCCCTCCCACTTTAAACCTATCTCGTCTAGTTTTAGTATATATTTTTATATTCTATCAGTTATGAATTCACTTCATCTCTTGGTGTCTTCATTCACTGAGCTCTTCACCACAAGCTGAACTTGACACCTTAGAAGTAACTATTCCAAACATTAGTAAACCCTGTGGATCACTTCCCCTGGTGGGGTTAATGCAGGTCTGTCTTGCATCCTGTTCTACAGTTGTTGCTCCAGCATTCCTGTTGTTAATGCACTGTTTACAATATATTAGATTTTCTGGATTACCATATTCTTTGTGTAACCTGTATGCACTTAATTATAAAGTTTTATGTTGACAAAGTCCAATAAGTGCAGTTGTTTTATTTAGACATTTTATTTTCTCCAGTACTAGATACCAGTAATCCAGCAGCAAGCTCTATTTTAATTGCTTCTGAAGGCTCTCCAGTTTTATGCCTTGGCTTTCACATGACCTTGCATTCTGACTCTCACTCTGACATGCTGTTGACATCAGACTGTTCCTCTTGAAAAACATAAACTGCAGGTGCTGGGAATCTGAAATAAAAACAGAGCAGTGGAAATAAATCAGTAGATCAGGCAGTATCTAAATGAGTCACTTTGCTGCCAGACCTTTCCCTTTCCTGCTGCTTTACTCTTTCCTCTATTCTGCTCTCCCTTTTGAAGTCGCAATGTCACCTCTGCTACGTGTCCCTTTTTGGATTATCTCCAAAGCTTTCACTTCTGACTTGACTATTTTCTCTCTGTTGTGTCACTCTCAGGCTGGCTGTATTGGGTCGATGTTAGTACATCCACATTTGTGGTAGCTTTTTTACAAAGCATGTTCAATCTGGAATACATGGCTTGCAGATGTTGTGAAAGTTCCCTCAGCGGATCTTGGAGCTTGTCTATGCAAAACATAGTGATAATGTAGGGCTTGGTATAACTGAGGAAACTAATGAAGCATGTAACATGGATAATACAACACTGGGCCAACCAAATTAGCTGTATTGGTATGGAGGACAAATTCATGGAGTGTATAAGAGATGGCTTTCTTGGTCAGTATGTTGAGGAGCCAGCAAGGAAACAGGGTATTTTATATATAATATTGTGCAACTAATATATTTTCTGATAATTAAATGCCCTTAGAAAAGAGTGATTGAACTTTATATAACTATTGAAAATGATTTAGCTCAAGTTAAAACCAGAGTCTTATAAAACTAATCAAAGCAAACTACAAATGTATGAAGTTTGTTTTGGCAATAGTATATTGGGAAGATACTTTAATAGATTTGACAGTAAACAAGCAAGAGCTAAAATTTAGAGAACTAATACACAGTTTACATCAAATATATGTACTATTAAGGTACAAAAACCCAACAGGAAAAATGATCTAGACTTAGCTAACAAGAAGAGTTAGAGACAGTATTGGATCGAATGTTGCCAAAACTGAATAGCAAATTTGAAGACTGGGAAGATTTCAAATTTCAGCAGAGGATCAAGACATTGATAAGGAAAGGGAAGATAGAAGAGTAATGTAGTGGGAAACATAAATGCAAACTATAGAAGCATATATTAATATGTTAAAAGCGAAAGATTAGCAACATTTAATGTGGGTCCATTACAGACTGAGTTAAAGAAATGGCAGAGAAATTAAACAAATATTTTGTCTTTCTTTACAGAAAGAGATACAGAAAATTTCTCGTTAACAATGGACAACACATCCAGACTAAGTGAGGGGCTGGAAGATACTAGCAAAAGTTTAAAAAAATTTGGAGAAATTAGTGGGATTGAAAGCCAATAAATTGCTAGGAACTGAAGGCTGGTTTCCTAAGGTTTTGAAAGTGGTGGTAATCGGGATAGTGGGTGCACTTTCAAAATTTCATTGGCTCTAGAATGGTTCCCATAGGTTGCAAGGTAGCACATGTAACCCCACTCTTTAAGAAAGCAGCAAGAGAGAAAAAAGGAACTGCCGGCTAGTTAGGCTGTTAGTGGTCAGAATCAGGTTTATGTAATCGTGAAAGTATTGTTTTGCAGTCGCAGTACAGTAGTTAATGGCATAGTACAGTGGTGGGGGAAATACTATAATCTATTACTATTGCTGAAAGGGTATTTGGAAAATAATAATAGCATTGTGCTTAGTTTTGGTCGCCTCACTACAGGAAGGATGTGGAAGCCATAGAAAGGGTGCAGAGTAGATTTACAAGGATGCTGCCTGGAATGTGGAGCATGCCTTATG
>JARFYF010000001.1:100694833-100708712 GCA_030265395.1 Rhina ancylostomus
CATGAGCTGCTTACCTGTAATACAAATAGGTTGATACAGCTTCTGCTTATTGATGCTGCTCAATGAGCCACAACTGTTGAGGTGCATTGAAAATTTTGGAACAAAAGTTAAATGCAAATGTGGCAGTGGGTTTAAAAAATCAGTTGAATTTAGTACAACTTGAAAATAAAAGTTTAAGGTGCCATCACCTTTAATACTTAATATTATATACTTCCTTCACTGTTATTCTCCAAAACTTTAAACATTTTGTGTCCTATTTTGATGCTCATGGTTATTAAGAGTTAATCATAACTCTCATCAAATCAGTTAGACAATCAATAACTTAGACAGTGGTGGTTGCAGGCATCTCAAGGTGTCTGAGTAAACCAGTTTCTTCTTCTCAGCTGGTCAAAGACATCAAACAATGAGTAAATTTTTTGGTACATAGTTTTAAGTGGATCAGCCAGAACAACAGTTCTTGGAGTAACAAATGAGTAGCATTTAATATTGCAATAGGACCTCCACATCTGATATGGCTTATGAATCAGACTTATTGATGAAAGTTCATCAACCCAAAGCATGAGCTCTGTTTTTCTTTCCACGGATGCTGCCTGACCTGCTGAGTGCTTGCATCATTTTCATATTTTGATTTTCAGCATCCACAGTATTTTGGTTTTGTGCTGCAAACCCATTGGGTGGGTTTCTCAATGAAATAAAGCTGCTGCCCTATTTCTAATTCAATATTTTGTTAATGATGGTTCATGAGTTTGTGTTACCCTTTTCCACACTGTTTAGGAATAGTCTTCTTTCCCATTCCTGATTAGATAAATAAGGATAAAATGACATCTCAGCACTTCAACAGGGGATAAAATCAAGAAGGCCAATTAGCTAAACTTCAAAAAGTTCCTGCTTGCATAACTCTACCTGCTTGACTTCAAGCCAACAACGCACAGCAATAAACAGCATATGGGGCTCATCAGATACTAAAACCACTGTCCACAAAATTACACTAGACCACACTACAATAAAAAGACTCACGGATGGGTGTGCTGCATTCCTCCCAGGCATATCTCCAAAGCCTGCAATTAGTCTACGCATTGGCAGACCCAAAAAACGTATTGTCCTAGCTGGTATATGATTATCTGTTATGATGCATTCTGATTCTGAGAACCATTGTCTTTGGCCCTGGATCTGAGTGTAGAGCAGTTGTCTGGCAGAGACCCAGGAGTGGACTTTACATTTAGACTCCATGCCTGAGTGATTTCTGCAGTCTCTTGCCGGCTGGGTGAAATACAGAGTGTTTCTGCATGATTTCTTGAGTTGATGAGAAGCAATTATGCCTTAAATGAAGTCATTCATGTCTGCATTTTTGTTTGCATATTTTTCAGTGTTCACCTGTTATTAAACCAGTCTTTAACTGTAAGCTACTTTCAAACACATTTTGTCTCCAACACAATTTTGTTATCAAAAGAAAACAATGTGCACTCACTGGATGTTTTTGATAAAAGTTAGCCAACCAGAAATTTAAATATGAAAAAGGTGTAATGTTTGACTACAGCCTGATATAAGATGTTGCAAGCCAAAAGAAAAGCGGCTTCAAGAGAGCTAGGCTTTTTTTTAATCTTTGTATTGACTGCCGAATTTGGAATATATAAATCCAAGAACTCGACATGTTTTGGTTAATAAAAGAATACTTCCTCTTCTTTGAGCAGACCTCTGCATTCTGATGAGGTGTTATACAATCTTTTGCTTCTCTTGTTATTTAAAACTTGCATCAACCCTCGCGTGCCAAAACCTGCCTAATTTTTATAAGCCTATATAACTTGTAGAATTGAATGTGATAAGCAGGCTGGTGTTTAAGATCTCTTATTTCTAATAAAAAAACAAATGGCCTCATAATAACTTAATTCAGTAGTATTTTATTGAGGAGTGGTTTACCTTTAAAGCAATTTATTAAAGAGAGACAGCAATTTATTTCCTTAGGAGTTTATATGCCTATTAGGGTCTTTTATGATTGTGGTTTCCTAGGTGATGTTGAGCACATTGTACCTAGATAACATTGGTGTCATGAAAATGAATAAAGAAGATTAAAGTGCACCAAGCCACTCAAATTTACATGCCATTACTGCTAATATTTCTCATTAAATGCCCGCATTTTTTGTTGCAATTTCTTGCAGCCATAATTTTCTGAATCTGTTGTTGTTCATACCATTCATAATAAGTGTGATTTATTTGCCACCTGCAGTAAGAAATTAGTTTTTCCATCTTAATAGAATATTAGATTGGAACCTGATTTAGATACTTTTTAGATTATCACTCCCAATATCAGTTGTTAAATAAAAATGCTATGAGGCTATGAAATATATACGCTCCAGTCTAAACAGAAATATGAAGCATTAAGTGCCCATGAGACAAGCACACTAAAGGGGAACATGAGCCAAAATTAAGTTTGAGAAAAAAATATTTTGAAGATCACTGTTGGTCAGGACAGAAACTGCACAAAATATGAACAATAGCTTTGCTTTGGCTCTTCAAGCTGCTGTTAAAAATGAAAAGAATTGAACTATGAATGACAGTTAGTTGCCTGACTATTATCTGCGGCCAGTGAGCAGGAGGTAGTGCATTGGAGGAGGACTGTGTTAAGGTGACCCCTGCTGTCCACTTAAGGAGCTGCAGACTATGCAGCATCATGATTCTGCAGCTAGTACAGTGCCTGCTATGTGCTTCTTTCACCTGTGACACCAGGGACCACTGGCCTTCTTCACCCTACGTTGCACATTTCCAAAGGCTTGTCATTACCTGACTGGTAATTTGCCTCAACATCCACTTCCTGTGGCAAGCCCCTCCACCTGCTCCATGATGCCAGGCATGGATTTTTGTTCCCCTCTCAACAAAGGTGTTTTTTCTTCTCTTTCCCAGCAGGGCTCTATAACGACTTAGGCAGTCAAAATTGATTTCTGAATTCCAAGGCCACAATTGGAATAGCCAGGTTTAGCAGGGTTATTTTGTACTGATGATTCTTTGTTGTAGAATAAGATATCAATAAAAGCAATTGTTCTTTGCTGAAGGTCTGTAACAAAGGCAGAGTTGAATTATGTTCATCTAAATATATGTGTCCACAATACAATGAATAATTACTTTAAATCTTGTGTTCTAAACCCAGATAATTTTCCTTATCCCATTGTCCCAGAAATTCTTCCAATCACCATATGTAAAAGAGCTTCCAGGCCCAAGTACCTCCTGATGACTTGAGATCCTAGATCCCCTTTAGCTAACTCTCTGACATTTCCATGAACTACACGCCTGAAACGTTATACAGTAATTAATGTTGATCCTAGCACACACGCAGCCTGCAGTACAAATTAGGATGGAAAAGGTTATCATAATATTTTGCTAGTCCATTTGGCAGAGTTGAGCAGCTCCCTGTGGGAGATGAGTAGCAACTGCATTTTGAAGTTTGTTTTGGGACTCTGCACTATCAAGCTGACTGTTAGTTTTTGAAACACTTTAACTAAAAAGAAACTTTAAGTGAAACTGTTGACATGGTCATCATTTTCAGCATATTGGGTTCCTTAGAGATTGCTTGAATTGTAACAATGTCAACAGCAAATGTATCATGTCACGGTCGAGTAAAGTGGCAGGGATTGGTAACTACAAAACCGACTGAATTCCATCATCATGGCAAAAAAACAACTCGAAAGAGTTCAATTCCAGGTACAACCAACAGCTGGAACTCCTCTGGCTATCAATGATGTCTGAGAAAACACCCGGAGACTAAATAATTTAGATTAAATATTTCTGACCTCTATAATTGTTTAAGAGTAGTATTCAGTCACCAGCTGAAGGAGGTCAACCAGCTGTGGAACAAAATTTAAGCCACAATGGTTTAGAAACTTAATCTTACATTTGGAGAGTGGATGGATTATTATGGGGCTATTAACATTTTCTACATTGACAAGAACACAAGAACCTTAGAAATAGGAACAGCAGTAGGCCATTCGGCCCCTCACACCTGCTCCACCATTCAGTCAGATCACTGCTGATGCTTTACATCAGTGTTACATTCCTGTACTAATCTCATTTCCATTCATTGCCTTAATATTTAAACATCTGTTGAGCTTGGTCATGAATACACTCAGTGATTGAGTTGTCACAGCTCTCGTGGGCAGAGAATTCCAAAGGTTCATTCTTTTGGGTGAAGAAGTTTCTCTATGTTGAAGGGCTGGCCCCTCATTTTGATGCTGTGAGTCCTGGTTATAGACATCTCATCAAGGGCAAATACCCTATCAAGCCCCGTCAAAAGTTTGGAGGCTTCTAATCACCTCTCATTTTTCTAAACATGAAAGAGTTTAGATGTAGTCTGGCTATTCTGATGAAAGCATAGTGCCTAAGTAGCTGAAACATAGAGAATGTGATTGGAAGACATTACATGGTAACCAGGTTTTTTTAAATGCCTTATTTCTAAAGATTCACTTTGAATTACAAAAAACGATGCCATTTGAAATGGTGTCAAAGTTCCAACTACGTTACTGAGCAGTTTGTTTAAATATATGGTATTCCTCTTCAGAAGTCAAATGAGAATGCTATAAAAGTCTCCTCAACTATTTCTATATTTGAAGACTGATTGGCTTCATATAAAACAAAAGTTTATAATGCTATCCAAGCAAGTCATTACACCCTTCAAAATCAGCATGGTGACAACCAGAAGTGCCGTGCTTTAGAGTTCTCAACAATGCACTTTTTGCTCATGATAGTATTAATGGGCATACTTGTCAGTATGAAAATATACGAATGCGATAAAGTAGAAGAACCCCTACTGCTTCTCTTCAACTGTGATAGAAAGGTTTGACTTTACCAGTGAAAATACCCACAATTCATCACCCTTCACTGGAAGAGTCAAAACTTACAATCACAATAAAGGGAAAGCTTCGAGTGATTCCGTTTGGAATATATTGAGATGGCCATTTTAGTCTAGCGTCATTTTTAATGTGTATTCTGATTTCAATTTAAGTTTATCATTCTTCAAATTTTATAGTAATGTAAATTAATAAATAATACAAATTTGATGGTGGATGTTTGACATTTCAAAGTCATTATCTTAAGGGTGAGGACACTTATTAAATAAAGTGACTTTGATCGTGAGGTATTTCAGTTGTTTTACATTTATTGAATGCAATATCTTTTATTCTATATTGAGTTCATTCAGCCTCATCTATTTATTCCATGCATTACTGATTTAGCTAAACTTTTATAAGGAAAACAGTAAGAAATATATTCCCTGACATCCTAAGAAAACATTTGTTAGAGTGCTCTTTAATTTTAATTCTATATCAATTATTTTTATATACATCATTGACATTGCGTAAAACTAATTTTAGAACCAAAATCAAAAGTGCAGCAATCCGTTATAGAATTGATTAATTTGAAATATTACAAAATGAGAAAAAATTGCATTCTCTTTTACATTAGGGTATTTGTCATTACAGAACTTAGATTTTCATATATTATTATTAACAAATGGTACATTTTTGAAAGCTGTGAGCATTGTAAGAATGAAGAGTTTCATAATTTCTTTTTATTGTTATTCTTGGCAATAAAAGAATATTGTTTTATTCTGTTGCCTGCAGTGATTTAGTAGGTTAATACAATGGAAGAGTTTCATCAATTAAAAAAGAGTCATTTTCAGATGTTCCAGTTAGTGTTCCCTATTACAGAACTAGGCTGAAACAAGATGTATTTGGACCTCTTCTCAGATCTGTGGATCCCACTATGAGCCATTGGGTCACATTTGATTTCCCCATACCCCTCCCTTTACACCTGGGAGGCATCCAGTGAGGCAGAGCAAGACTTCAGTGGGGCTTAAGCCTAATATGATGTAGTTCTGAGGCCCCATCCCTCGAACATCCTGACAGCCTTTGACAGACTGGGCTGAGGCTCCCCTTCTGTCAAAGCCTGGGAGGCTTTGTAAGAGTTTTTAAATGCTTTTGATCAAGACACTTAAAAACTATTGAGATTGCTGTAGATATTTGTTTTAAACTTATTATTTTCATTCAATGTAATCAATTAAACATTCAGAAATCATTAAGATATTATAGTAATGTAAAACAAATAAAAATGAATAACTGAACTCAAACTTGCCTCCCTTTTTCTATTAAATATCTACACAGCAAGTAATCCCCATTCAGGTAAATGGGTTGCTGCTACTAACCCAGGCCTGGCTGGCATTTGAGGGAAGAGGAGGATTGTCCAGCATAATGTTGGGGAAGCCCAGCATGATTGGGCTCTGCCATTGGATTCCATGTTGACCCCAGCAATGGGGCGGAGTGGCAGGTGCGGTGGGGCTGGTCAGTCAGCAGAACCCAGACTTGCTGTGGGTTCACACTCACTTAGGAGCAGAAAAACACCAGCAGTTCCCTTCTGAACAGCTGGCCAAGCCCAGCTCAATTCAGACAATTTAGGAATTAAAGACTTGTGCTGTACTATGATGGCCAATATTTAGCAATTCTTGTGGTTACAGTTTGTTTCCCAGTTAGAATAATTAAAATCCCCAACATATTTCTCCATGTTAATTTCATAATGGAGATTGTTTAGCTCTCAAATAGCTACTTTGAAGTCCTAAGCATATGATTGTTGACTGATGATCATTGATCCTTTCTCTGTGGTGTTGCTGAGTTGGTCAGTGCCTGCCCCCTGGTGACTATACTGGAAAGTGCAAATGCTTAAAGTTTTCTCTGCTCTCCATTACTGCCATTCTGTTTTTTTAAAGGCATTCATTATCCATAAATGGTTCACCTATTTCTGCAATGCAGAAGATTATTTGATTTAAGTTGTTAATAACAGCTGTAACAATGTGTTCCAGTGTACACTCTGTGTATATAATCTGTACTCTTTTTTTGAACCTGAATCACTTCCCTGCAGATATTAAAATAGCACAGAAAACAAAGATCAATCACTGTACATTAGACAAAGGAATTCTGTTAACAAAAGTCAAATGATGGTTGCACAGTATTTGAAGAGTGTTATTCAATAGTGTACTATTCCTCTTCCAGTTTTTGTGCTTACTTCAGAGAGCTGGAAGAGTAATCTCCCAAATAAATAAATGGAAAATGATTTGGAATAGGGTGGATTATTATCTTCTGGATATTTTATAGATTTTGGCTGCCTACTTATAGTCAATTACTTGGCTAAGATGGTACATTTCCAAAGCTGTGACTTTATTTCTGGCCCCACTTAACATCTTTACACAGAAACTGCTTTGTACAGTATGATTGCTGGTGAAAAATATACTGGTCCAGCTAAATACAAAATCTTTAGTTGTGAAAAGACTCTTTTGTATGGACATAATATTTTCTGCCTTTGAATCCAGTGTTTTTTTTGCTTAAAAAGATAGTCATAAATAGAGAAAGTAAAAATCGATCACGGCATAAAGGAATTCCTTTGACTAGAATCAGTTTGCTGCCATGTGTGAGAGAATATAAAAGAAAACCATAACTGCATTTTTATATGAAATATAAGGGTGTTCATAGTTGCTGCAATTTTATATTTTCATCCCGTTCAATAGATTAATTGCAGTGTGTTTTGTAATTGTGATGATAGGTCAATTATGTGTATTCAATTTTCATTGGAATGCACACAAACTGACAAGCACTTAAAGGTTTCACAACACATTAAAATCACAAGGGAAGGGTCACTGCTCCTATTGGCTTGATGTTTGTTATTTAACGATAAAGAGATGGTTGGAATGTCATTTTTGTATACTTTGGGGACGATAGGTGTGTATCACAAATGTAAAATGTTTGTTGTGAAGAGCCCACTGTTTGCAGGTGTGGAATGCCCTGAGGGGGAACAGAAGTGATACCTCTGCAGGTGTCAGTTCCAATAACAGGAACTTCCTTGTTCTCTAGACAAACACTTTGCTCCTTCATCATGCTTTTGAATTAAGACCCTGAATTTCATTCCCATTACTGCCTTGATAAAACCCAACTGATTTAAAGTTGTGATTGCCAGAGAAGTTTAATTGTATCATTTTTTGTTTTCAGGTGTACCACACATGATAAATGAAAGTGTATCTTGCACCATTTAACTCAGTTTTTTTTTAAAGTGCTGCATAGGAAAAGTTTGCTAAACACCTTTGCCCAATGATGGTATCTTATTAAAACTCCATGCATTATTAAAAATGGCAAGAAGCAGTGGTATTCTGAAGTTTGTTCCTCTTAATATAGGTGCACTTATTAGGACCAAACATTATTGAACATTTAGAATATTTCGATTAAATAGAATAAAAGCTAAATTGTAAACTTGTGTGTGTTTGGCTAGAATTTACATTTTTCTACTTTAAAATTACTTTTCTAGTTTCGCTCAGTGCCACATGTATTGCAATACTTCAGCTATAATGAGCGTTTGAGTATTTAGACCCCAGCATTCCTGCCCTGCTGTAAATCTGGCTTGAGAGACACACCTCCTTCACTTGCCATCATGTGGAGCTCAGATTCTCATATCTAATGGACATCAAAAGGCAATCCACAGCATCAATCTGCTACCAGCCTGTAAGCAATTGTATATTCTAAAAGTTAGAAATCTTTGTTGGCAACCTTATTATCTAAACAAGTATATTAGATGCCTCTCTCCACATTTCATAATGGAACTATTAGCCGGTTTACTGTAGATTAACATCTTAATTATAATGGAAAGAGGAATTTGATTTCAGTCTGTAACATGTGTTGTTAACATTACCAACAATAACCATGACTTTTTGACTCTAACCTTGAAGTTGGAATGCATGAATCAAACCTCATGTTGGAAAGAGAAGCTAACCCCAGGGCTTTATCATCAGTGGAAGTCACTTCCTAATTGCCCAAATCTCCATGAAGCAGTTGATCAAATATTTCAGATTTCTTTGCTGCTGCAAACAAAATTCTGGATATGCCTGAGTTAGCTCATAACATGTATTGTTATACCAGAGCCAGACAGAAATATCACTATTTTAAGCCAAAACTTTTGAAATTAATTCAGTTGGCTTTAGCTGCTCAATGCTTTTTTTCCTTGCCCTCTGTATTCAGAAAAAGTCAGTAAATTTCAATAATTCCTTTAAGTTGATAACAAATAGAGTTTAAGAAAAAGTGATATAGATCTCTGTTACTCATTGAGTAATATGATGGGCTGGATTACTAATCCAAAGAATGCAATTTCACTTCCCACCATGGTAGGATGAGAATTTGAATTCAGTTTAATAAAAAATGTGAACATAGGATTGTTGGATTGTCATAAATTTTACTATCTTTGCCCTGTTCATGAGTGTGGTCCCACACTGTTATCAAAAACTTGTAACTCCTCTTTGTAGTCTTATGTAAGACGGAATGTGATAGAAGACCATCACCATCTTCTCAAGGACACTAGGGACATTCAACAAATGTCTTCAGAGTGATTTTAAAAAAAGCTTTGATCACTCAGAGCTGCACTCAGTATTAACATTTTGACCAAATAGATGGAGGCAACTTTCATATCATCCTTCAAAGTCTTTCTTGTTTGATTATAAATACCCTGACTGCTTTATGGGATTTCAATTCATGTCTCTGGAATAATGCTCTGAAATTCTGGATCCAATCCAATGGCTTAACCTTTATGCCCTCAAGTGTTCAGGTACAAAAGACTTGACTAATATTTGAAAATGTGAAGCTGTAGGTTCCAGTTAAACATCATTCTATTACAGACATGCACCTATGAAATAAAGGGCAATCTAACTGGTACCTTGGGGTTTGCATAATGGAACTCAAATATTTCACTTAACCACATCACTAATGATACATATTCCATGTTAAGTCATGCAGGTATGTGATGAGAGAAAGTAAATTATACATGCTTCCCTATATAAAATAAAGCAAGGTTTCTGACCAAAATGAAAGCTGTGCAAAGTCTATTGAACAAGTGTGGCTTGATAAAATTTAATGCTGTAGGTGTGGAGATAAACACAATAGGATAATACAGTGTCAACTTTGCACCGTAGAATTGGGTTGACATCATAGAGCTCTTGTGCATTATGGCTTTTATTACCATCAGTGTGGTGACTATACCTCACAGTTATCAGCCTCGGGGAAGAAAATAACGATCTTGTAATGTGCGCTTCAATGAAATCTTCTGTTCATACCTGTTCAATGAAATAATGATACTTAATGTATTTTTTTCAGGATGGTAAATGGATATTAAGCCATGTTATGATGTCATGGCTTCCTTGTGACATTAAAACAATGGAAATGTGATTTGTGTTGACACTGTTCTCTACAATTATTCAAACAAAATTCAGTCCCAATGAATGACATATTCTTCATTTTGACATGGTAATTATTATAATGGGACACTAAAAAGTCTATCTGTAATGCTTTTGAAAGGTTTATGCATTGGTATTTTTACTCCTTTATCCAGAAAGCATAATGATAAACACTGAAATATTGGTCTGAAATTTATGATGGGAGAAAGGATGAAGCTATCAGCATTTACCATTATAAAAGAGGAAATCTGGCTGAAATTTATGTATACCTATTTGAGCAGAAATTCAAAAGTTGCAGTCCATACCATACAAAGGGTGAGCTGTTGCGACTTTCACTGAGGCTGTCACTGTAGGGAGTGAACTGTGATGCACATAACTTCTCGTGCAATATTCTACCTGGAAAAGGTACTGGAAATCTTTTGCCTTGTTGAATGAGGCAACAAAGTTTTAAATGGCAATTATAACTAAATTGCACTTGCATAGAATAACCTCTCTGACTCTGAAAATTATTTTTTAAACAGATGGATTTTGTTTTAGTTATGATATTTCAGATTCCATCTTAATCTATGTCTTCAATATGCTTTCTATAAAACTTATTTAAAAAATAGAACTATTTGCCACCTGGTTTGCAGTCAGTGCAACTTCATCAAGTAGATTGGGTGCTGAGTAATGCCATCATAGTTGCTTCAGACCACTCGATCGACCCAGCGTAGTTTGTGATGGAAATAGGGAAAGTTGCACCACAGTTGCATCACTCTTAGTCTTTGTGGACAAACGTCTTCAAGTTCAGATACTTCACTCCTGACAGCAAAGTCCAGGCATTTTAAGGCAAATATAATTTTAGTCTGCTTGTTAAAGCCACATAAGACATAAAAATTATAAAAGAGCTACAATGATGAATACACATCAAATGGTTGTTCTTAGTTTCCAATAGTACCTGTGACTTTTTATGAAGATGACAGGCTTTTCATACCTCTCCATTACCCTGTATTATGACGCATTCATTGGAGTCCACGAGCCAATGAAATATTCCTGTTCTTGGTTCATGAAGATCACGCTTCATTAAAACCAATTCTTACAAGTTAATATGTTAGTGATTAATCTTCAAAGTATTTTAATTAAACCTGAAACAAAGTAAACTGTTTCACAATCCCACAAGTACATCTTGGTTTCAATAATTTAATAATGTCCATAGTATTCATTATTATCGCAAGAAACCAACAACCATTTGAATATATAAAAGTATGTGTTGCCATAATAAAGTTTGTATTTTCTTAAACAGAAAAGGTTCCAATGAAATGACTGAAAATCCCATGTTGCTACATGTGTCCAGAATCACAACTGTTTATAAATGGTATGGTTTTTAGACATTTTGTGTAAATTTCAATTCTTCAAGTAGGCTCCACAAGGCCAATAGATGATATACACAGTGAATGTAAAGAACCAAACAGCAAGCTATGATTAATGTACCTATTTTTGATCTTCAGTTCATTATTAATCAACAGTTTGATACTATTGCATTAGGAACCTTAGAGAAAATTGAAAAGCTCCTGTGAACTACAGAAAATTTTAAGATTAGGTTTCTGGGATTTTCAAGGATCCATAGAAATTATATTATTTTAGTCTTGATTTCCAACACGAAGTGGGATGAAATTACAAAAGATGCCAAGGTCAAGATATGTTTATTAGAGTGTAATCTCTTCTGGCTGAAAGTACAGGCAATGATATTTGAAAATTGGCCTTTGCAATGAACTAAGTCTATCTGAAATGATCTAATGAGGAGATCCAGTGTCTGAACAGCATTTTGCTTTGGGTGTAGAAACCTTACTAAAGTCCTCAAACTGAATCTGCATTGTTAATCCTGATGATGTAACTCTAAGTCTATTTAAAAATAAGTAACTGCCAAGGACAGCAATTAAGATTTGTGTACTGATAAACGAATGAGAGGGATAACTTGCAGACTGTTTATAAAAAAACAAGTTTCTAATCCTTTGCTAGGGTTAACTCTTTATCTAGCTCTGGGCAAAAACATTTTTGGTAAATTTGCTAACACAGGTTCTCAGCACTTTGTTCAAACATTAATCCAGTGGGATCTGCCGTGATCCTAATTTAGAAGGAATTCATTACTGTAATGTGACAGCAGGATTAACCCAAAACACTGCACGTTTAATTCTACATTCTTCAAGATGTTGAAATAAAACTGATTAAGGGTTAAAACAAGTTTTCCTTTTTGACTAAATTTTGTACACAACATGATTAGATATATGATTTAAGTTTAGGTCATCTCAGTGGTCGGAGTTAGTTGGCCATTGTGAATTTAAGAAGCTGCCTACAAAAGCTTAATGTAGTATGTTGCCCTGGAGAAAGAAATTGGACAACCAAGAGAGCTCATTTCCTTATCATTTGATCACTTTTTTGACATGAGTAGTTCACACCTTTTTTAACCAACAGCTTCCTTGTACACCTGCTCAGTCACCTCATCAATTTCATTTTAGCAAAGTAGTTTCCTTTCAGTTTGTCTGCCAGAAGATTGCGAGTGTGATAAGGAAGAGAAACAGATAAGTATTGCCAGTCTTTATCTTGGTGTCTCTGTTTGTTTTTGCATTGGTCTACGTAATGAAACAAAGAGGATTTAATCATGTTAAACAAAGGGCTATTGGTACCCAGGGGGATCTCATTTACTTTGCTCTTGGTATACTCGTTTCATATTGCACTTCTCCCTC
The DNA here is from genome assembly GCA_030265395.1 of Rhina ancylostomus. NCBI lineage: Eukaryota > Metazoa > Chordata > Chondrichthyes > Rhinopristiformes > Rhinidae > Rhina > Rhina ancylostomus. Next base: position 100,707,800 of record JARFYF010000001.1, read on the forward strand.
TTTGTCGATGCAGTACACTGAGTTTCCTACCTGAGGCTTAGAATTGGGAGGTGTGAAATTCAGCACTTGTTTTGACAGGTGCTCCTTCCCAAACAACAACCCAGGACAGCCATTGCCTGTGCACATGAGTAATAACCTCTGATATGCTAATTACTGTATTTACTAAACTTTTCTCCTTAATGAGGTTTAGACGCTCCAAACATCTTTGTGACTATTGACATGATGTGATTTTCTTGCTAAGATTTGAATTTAATCCACTATTCACTTGGTGCTCAATAAGTTGACCCGACAGTAATAAGGTCAAAATCCCTGGAGTGAGGAAGACAGTATTAGTCTCAAGTGAGTTAGAAAGGTCTTCTTCTCAAGTGAGATTACGTACCGCCTATTCCACTCACTCTATGATGCTTTATGTTAAATTATTTGTTTTAGTTGAGATTATTGGAATTGGGGAGGCTGTGGGGGAAAAATTCTTGTTGGTTATTTCAAAATGCCATTCGCTTTTGTTCAGGTGAGGTTGGCTCACACGTTTGAAAATCCCACGAGTGAAGCTTTGAGTAGATCAATGTAGATTATGAGCACTGTAGATTATTCAATTTTCAGACTGTGTCCTACTGAAAACTAGTAAGTCTGCGACTGAACCATGATTCAAAACTGTATAAATGTTCACCAGGGAGTGGAAATGGTCCAAAGTTCCTTCCAAAATGCAGATGCTGTAAATAATGGCTTTAAATCACTGCTGTGGTAATTACCACATCCATTTTGGACTAAGAAATGTGGAGCTGGCTTTTAAACAACATTGGTAGACTTCCTAGTCATTGTTCAGTTCTGCAGCTTGAAATTGCTCCATTATCAGCCTCAAAATGATTTAATATTTGCCACTGTTACATCTGTATAATGGTGATTTAAGGTTTAA
>JARFYF010000001.1:100800592-100814444 GCA_030265395.1 Rhina ancylostomus
TCACTGGAGGCTTTGACAAAGGTTTTGGTGGGAAGGAGAGCATTCTTTCAGTAGAGGACCAAGAGGTCCACCATGCAAACACTCAGGAGGCAGTAGGAAAAGACATCTATGGAGGTCAATGCCAGGAGTCAAACCCAGGGGATCAGGATGCAGTGGTGCCAATAGTTCAATGATCTCACCCATGTGGTTAAAAATCAAAGAATGCATTTCTCACAGCCATAAATTGCAACTGCACTACTGGCCTCACCGTTCAATCCACCAGACTTCTGCCCCTCACCTATCAACAAAGTCTACCGATTAGGATTTGCACCCAACACTCAAGTCCTCGACCAAACCCTCACACACAGAGCACTGCTTCAAGCAACGTGCCCAGCTTGTACACAACCATTTCATCCAACCTACTGCACAGCACTCACTGGAACTTCTCTCCTTTGTCAAGTACATGATGCAGCAATGGCTAAGTCAAGGAGGTAGATGCATCTGCATGTTCTAAGACCTGTTAAGTGCTGCTCATCATTGGGAACTGCCATTCCCAAGGCTGGTGGCAGGACTGAAACCTTCAAAACTGTGTTTGATATCATCGTATTACATATTTGCCCTCACATCCCATCTTGCCCGCAATCAACACACTGTCTGCAGATGGTGTAAAAAAATACCCTTATCCTCCTCCCCCACTCCACCCTGCACCAATCCAACTTCTCTGCCTTTTTCATTTCAGGTAAACCAAGAACTGAATAGTTGTTAAGCAGTACACGAACAGCAATAAGGCACCAATAAAGATACATCGTCACTCAATTTCACCAACAAAGACACTGTCACAGATAGTGACTTGGTGCATTATTTGGAGGATGGTACAGACGTGCAATTCGCAAGGGATGATATTCTGCAACTAGGACAGGGCCAGGAAGGATAACACAACAATTTAAGTTTTTTATTGCAGACTGGTCAGAATGATACAATCAAAATTCTTCTTCCTCCTGTTCATCCTTCTCAATTTCTTTCTCTTTATCCTCTGTTGATTCTGCACTACATAGCTGCTGGCAAGAGCTGCCCTCTCTTTATGGTTGTACAGCGGGCAGCAGACCATGATGATTTTTGACATCCAATTTACCACGTACTATAGGGCTCCCACGGAGTGGAAACATTACTTCAGCAAGTCAGTAATTTGCTCTATCAATTTTTGTATGGTCGGATGGCTTTCATTGTGTGAACGTGCGCATGGCTCATCAGCCAGTTCGTTGGTGGATATCTGTTGTCATCCAGTAGCCACAGTTTGGTTTACCATGGTGCTTTTATTGCAGCCGGCATAGTAGGTGGCCTCAGAATGAAGGCACTGTGTCTACAAGCAGTGTACTGGAAAATAGCCTGCACAATTCTCTACCTATGGGTTTTAGGGCAGTACGGTAGCGTAACAGTTAGCGTGATGCTATTACAGCGCCAGCGATCGGGGTTCCATTCCCATCACTGTCTTTAAGGAGTTTGTACGTTCTCCCGTGTCTGCGTGGGTTTCCTCCGGGTGCTCCGGTTTCCTCCCACATTCCAAAAGACGTATGGGTAGGTTAATATGGGTTTAAAATGGGCGGCGCAGACTCATTGCGCTGGAAAGGCCTGTTACCACGCTGTAAATTAAAAAAAGAATTAAGGGAGGTAAGGTGAGCTGTGTGAAGTGGATGGGGTTTTGCATGAGGAGGAGTCTACAAACCCTGCAAATCCAGATGTGCACCCTGCCTGCTGGTCACTGACGAGAGATGACCACTGATTCATTGAACAGAGAGTTGTGATGGCAACAACTTAGGTGAGAGTGAAGGACAAACTGCACATGTCTCCACATCTTATTTGGAAGGAGCCAAACACATAAATGCTGCTTGACACAGTTATCTTCCTTATCACAGGCAATATGGTCTACCCTGAAGTTGCACTTGTGGTTGCAGTAGGTGCAAATTTTAGAGACAATTGTCATGATGGAATCAAGGATATCTCCTGGTTCAGATGAACAATAGCCCTCTAATAGGTCCTGGATGAACACAGCCTACCAGTAACTCATTCCACCAGTTTGCGATCATCGGTTTGACCAGCTCCCACTGGCCCAGTTGTGTTGTAGTGGAAGGCAAATGCCAATTAGTGTACCCATGTCTAGAAGCAACTAATTTATGAAGAAACTAGAAATCAGCAAGAAGAACTCCCTGTAAATGGCTACAATTTGAAAAGACACTTGTAAAGTCTGAACAATAATCAACTAAAAATAACGAACATCCAAATTATAAATAGTAGATAAACCCTTTAAATAAGTTTGTGAAGGGTCGCTCTGGCTGGTCTACTGTGCAAGATTAGGAGAAGCTGCTGGTTGGAATGACCAGCTCTAAAATAGCAGCAATTGCACCCTGACATATGTCATCAATGGCATTTCTGTCCAATGTTCAATGCATACACACTGACTTACTCTGTGATATAGAATGCAGCATGACTAATGCCACATTTATGTGCGCATGTCAGGGATGTCATTTTGGCAATCACAGGAACGCCCCTGGTCCCCAAACAACACAGTGCCAATGCAAATATTGTGCTGAAGGTTTAGACTTGAGTTTCAAATCTTTTACCAGTACCCATATTTTTCCAAAGACAAACATGGGCTTTCATTAAAATTCAACAAGGCACAATGGGTTAGAACAGAATGAGCTTCTTTTGGGAAAAAAAATAACAGGACTATTTTTTACCATTGTTTTTACATTTCATTTTTCCTTGCAGAATTGGTTAATGTATTAATGGCTAATAAACAAAACAGATTGTGTTAAAACTTTTTGGGAAAATGTTTCACTTTTCAAGAAGAATGTTTTTTTGGCAATGTACCCATTAGAGCTCTAGTACAGTTATCTAAAAAGAACAAGATTTCAACAATGGTAAGGAACACAAAAAGGAGAAAAATGCCCAGAAATATATTTCATGGTCAATATATCACAAATTGGATAAGTTAATATTTTTGCATACAAATAAAACACTCTGAGGTAACAAGATCATTAACAATAGCTTCCAACAGATTTCTCATTTTTTCCAATGAATGCTTTCATGTTTGTGAACTGTTGTGATTTTTTTTGGCTAACTGCTTTGTACGTACTCAGATCACCCTATTTGCATGTCTTACAATATTACAAATACTTCTTAGTGGGATATATATCACATCATTCTAACTGACATAGTTTGCTAGACAACTTTGTTTACCGCACACCACGATACCATTAACCAATATAACTGGTGGATTGGGATGTTGATTATATAGTGATAAGAAGTAATTCCACCTGCTATCAGTCAAATGGCTCCCTCAGCACTACTCTAGGAGGAGGATAAAATTTTATGGATTCAATCTGCGGTATTAGCCATTATAATTTAATTAAGTGACTGACCCAGAAGAATGTCAAACGGCTGAAAGCATCAGACATAATGTAATATAAGCTTACCAATTTAATGAAAAGTTCAAATTTACATTTGGATTTCAGTCCATCTGTAATTTGTGACGTTATCTCCTTAGTATTAAGTGGTCATCCATACTGCATGGTCTTTATTGCTCGACTTATTCTTGTAAATGATCTGCCTGTTATATGAATAAAGGGGGTGCCAAGAACTCTTGACATTCCATGGTTAAAAAATATATCTGACCACATGGTATAAAAGGATAGCTGTTCAAACAAAATAAAATTAAAGAAATGGAAGGTCCGATGAATGTAGTTGAGAAGAACTGTGGTGATTTTAATTATCTTTATTAAGAGAAGGCATTATTTAAATTTATGATATAATGAATATATTGAAGATTTTGTACTTCTTACATTTAAATTTGTTAATAAGTTATTTTTCCACTAAATTTAAAATACTTCTCAAGTGACATGAACAAAATGGGAACACTTGCATTGTGCACCAAACAATTTTTAGATAACCTTCAGGTAGGATAGCTGCAATTCCATTAAAGTTATACATATAATTGCTTACCTGAGATTAAAATGTGGCAAGCATGGGGTTAATTAACATTATTATTTCATAAAAATTGACTTAATTAAAATTTACAGTTGAGTGGCAATGACTTAGCTAATATTAGTGTTTAAATGATACCTGGGGTAATGCTAACACTTCAGTGATACTCATTGGAATAACATCAATATTTCAGTCATCGTTATTTAGTTATCATTATTACTTCAGTGACAACCATTGGAGCTAATGCTAGTATTTCAGCAACACTGAATGAGCTGGTGTTGGTATTTCTGTAACACCTTTGAGATTAAAATATCTTAATAACATCCATTGGGGTGATATTTCAAAGAGACTCATTCAGTTAATGTCAGCATTTTGGTGGGCTAATGGTTATATCCCTATGGCACCCTGTGTGCTAATGATACTGTGGGCTATTAGCAGCTCTATGACAACTCCACATTAAAAAGGTTAGCGTTGATTTTACTGACATTGAGCCAATGTTGTATTTCAGTTAAATTTGCACAATTAACAGTGCTCTAGTGGAATTTAATAGGGAAATAATATCTCAATTATATTTTTCAGCTTACTCAGAAGGCTTCCAATAAGGTGCCATATAAGAGATTAGTATACAGAATAAAACACATGGGATAGTCACTGATATGGATAGAGAGCTTATTGGCAGACAGGAAACAAAGGGTAGGAATAAACATGTTTTTTTTCTCCTTGGCAGAATGTGGCTACTGGGGTGCCACACATATTGGTACCAGGATTCCAGTTACTCACAATATATATATAAATTATTTAGATTAGGGAATGAAATACAATATCTCCTAGTCAGTAACCTTGTGTGGGACAGTAAGCTAGGAGGTTGAGCATTTGTGTAGCTCGTTGGCAGATTCAGTACAACATAATATGGGTAAATGTGAGACTAGTCAATTTGATGGTAACAACAGGAAAGCAGATTATTAGCTACACAGTGATACGTTAGAAGAGGGGGAGGCGCAAGAAAGCAAATGGTTATGTTGGACCTCATGATGAAAGGATTCAAGTACAGGAACAGGGATGTTTTGCTGCAATTGTACAGGGCTTTGGTAAGATAACCCTTTGAAAATTGTGTGCAGTTTTGATCTCCTTTTCTGAGGAAGGATATTCCTACTGTGGAGGGAGTGTAGAAAAAACTCACCAGATGATTCTTGCAATGGCAGAACTGATACATTAAGCCAACATTCATTGGAGTTTGAATGAATGAGAGAGCACGTCATAGGAAACTACAAAATTCTCAAAGGGCTGCACAAACTAGATGCAGAAAGGATGTTCCCAATGGCAGGAGAGTCCAGGACCACGGGTCACAGTCCAAGGATAAGCAATAAGCCATACAGGCCTGAGATAAGAAGAAATTTCTTCTCCTAAGGACTGGTGTAGCATTAGAAGACAGTTAATCACTCAACACATTCACAAAATTCTTCTTAGGATTAGAAGGATCAAGTGATAAGGGATGAAAACTGGAGCAGGGTAGTGAATTCGGAATGATCAGTTATGATTATATTGAATGGTGAAGCAAGTTTGAAAAGCCAAATGGCCTACTCCCGCTCCTTTTTCCTATGTTTCTACTCTTGTACATCTTAGTGAAATCAACTTAACTGATGTTGTTACTTGAATAATATTCATATAGTTAACATTAGTATTTCAGTTAAAATGCATTGTGATAACAGAATTTTTGTGACACTCATGAGGGTCTGAAAATATTTGAACACCATTCAGTTGTGAGAGATTGATACTTCAATAATATTTGTCACACCAGTGACTGACTTGGTAATGTTTGTGCTTCTGTGGAGAAGATTTGTGTTTCAGTGATTTCCCCTCAGTTAATGCTGGTCTTTCAGCGACATTCACAAAGACATACTCATGTTTTGCTGAACTTCAGCTGAGGTTAGCACTTTAGTGTCATGCATTGAACTAACAGAAGTGTGGTGACATTTAACCAGCTGACATATATAATTCAGAAATAACAGCTTGCATTGATATTGCACATTAACATTATACAAGTTTCTATGCCACTTACATGTGGAATAGGGCAACAGAGAGAAGAAAGAAAGGATTGATTAGGACTGCCAACTAAAAGCTTTATTGAAGTAAGAGATGAGAAGCTGTGGGAGAGAGTTGTGGAAAGTGGACCTGCAGCATCTGAAGATATGTCATTGTTGATGGGTGAGAGTATAAACACATAGTGAGCCAGGCTCACAGGGCTAAAGTGCACAGAAACTGACACAAAGCTGGCAGTGCTCATGTCAGAGTGATCTGCAGGCAGAGATGAGTTCAAATTTTAAAAATAACTTGGAGGCACTGATTCCAATATAGCTCATGGACTGGTTATATGCAAGCTGATCTTTGTATTTGATTGGCTGTGAATGGCCACACTATTAACATTCACAGTGTGGAATTTGTGCATAATGGATGATGAGGTAGAAGGGGATTAGATTTATTGCACAAATAGATAAAGAAAGTATGGATTCGAATCTAAATAGCATGGGTATTGAGGTGGGTTTGGGGGGGAAGGAGGCTTGTGCAGGAGGAAATGGATGGATTGTGAGATTTACAGCTCAGTTTTGGATTCAATTCTGTATGTACCATTAAAAGTAAAATTCAGTGTCATCAAAAAACTTCACAATGGTGGCTGCAGTTTTCTTGCTATTATGCTGCTACAAGTCATGTCCCTTCCCTCAATGGACTGCAGGCAGGGAGTCTAAAAGCATATGATTGAGGTAAGAGGAGATGGGCAGGCAGACTTATGGGTCATCAGTATGTATGTGAAAATAGCAGTGTGGCGTTAATTTAATAAACATCAATATTGGTGTGGCATTGACTGAGTTAATATTATTTAATTGACATGCATCAGAAAATAATATCACTATGGTGGCATTCATTGGGTTAACTTTAGTACTTTGTTCACATACATTGATTTTATAATATACCAACTAGTTTTAATTGGATACCTGTCATACTTTGGTATTGACCATTTCTGTTTATTGGGGAGAATCTTCCAATGTTTTCCCTCCATTAGTGTCTTGGAATGTGAAGCATTTCACTTCACACCGAATGCCGGAACAGATGGAAAGTTTGAACAAAAATGTAAACGAGCCGTGTGTTGATCAAGGATGCAAACAGTTCTAAGGTTTTGTTTCTTTCCTGTGATAACTGATAAAAATAAATGGCTAAGGAGATAACAGGGCAGTGTTTTTGTTTTTGTTTTATAACAGAGCTGCCCATATACACACAATAAAGATAGAACAAAGTCAGGAATCGTAACTACAGCAAGAGAGGAAGAATGAGCTGGGGGTAAAACGGAGAGATTTGGAAAGTGATTCGTAAATCAAGGGCTTGTGGATGCATTATTAGGCAATCAGAATTTATGGGTACAGATTATGGTCATGCTTCAGTCATCAAGAATGTCAAATTTAATACATTCATGCCAAAATACAGATCATTAGCAATATTAAGAAATATGAGCAAATTATTAATATTCCCTTTGAATATTTTGCAGCTTTCAATGGAAAAAATATAAACATTTTTCAGTTTTCAGTGCTCTAGTCCTGTTTTCTCCTCTTTCATCATTTTGGTATTTTTACCATCTTCATAATTGTGAAAGGAACACTTATCCACGTGCTTCATGAAAACAGCTTCCAGGATGTAGCATAGAACAATTTCCCAACCAGGGATATCACTGAATTATTACCTGTTTAAGTATCAGCACTCATTCATCATTGAATCCTACACTATTTAATACCACAGAACTCAAATTATGTAGTGTTTCTTAAAAGCTGAATAAATTGCAATAAGAAAGTTGAAAATAGATTCGGTACTTTCCAAATCCTACAGCAGATAAAAGGTTGCACAAGGTGGGTTTGCAAATATATTCGCTAAGTGCTGCTTGCATCTGTAAATAAAGTAGCAATCCTGGATCAAAGTAATAAAGCTCCAAGTAGTAAACAGTAAATTGTGCGTTTTGCATTGCACATGAGCAACTGATATCAGATGACTGTACAGTGCCTGGCCTGCTGAAACCAACCTCATCAGAGAGCTTCAAAATATAGCTTTGTAAATTTATTGCTGAGTTAAAGCTGCCTATTCCAGTAGACCTCGAATTGCCTAACTTTTTCTTCATAGACAGTGATAAGAGTTGTACAGCATAGAAACAGGCTCCTCGGCCTACCCTGTTTATACCAACCATCCTGCCTATGTATACTAATCCCACTTGCCTACATTAATTCCATATCTCTCTATACCCTGCTCATTCAAGTATCTGCCATGTTGCCTCTTAAGTGTTGTTACTGTTCCTGCTTCCACCACCTCCTCTCAGCTCATTGCAGATACCAACTACACTTTGTTTGAAAAATTTACACCTCAGATCTCCTTTAAATCTCCTCTCTCTTACGTTAAACCTATGCCATCTAGTTTTAGATCATCCCACCATGGAAAACAGACATTGACTATCTACCCAATCTATGCCTCTCATAATTTTATTTACCTCTCTCATGTCACCTCTCCATCTCCTTTGCTCCAAGGAAAATAAATCCAGCCTATCCAGTGTCTCCTGATAACTCAAGCCTTCCAATCCAGGTAACATCCTTATGAATCTTTTCTGCACCTTCTCTAGCTTAACCTTGTCCTTCCTAAAGTGCAGTGACCAAACTGCACGCAATATTCCTAGTGTGGCCTAACCAACATTTTGTACAACTGTGACATGATGCCCCAACACTTGTGCTCAATGTCACGGCTGATGAAGACACACATGCCATTACGTCTTCCTCACCACCCTGTCTACCTGAGTTCCCAACTTCAAGAAACTATGTACCTGTATCCCAGGGTCTCTCTGTTTAACAACATTCCCTAGGGCCCTGCCATTTACTGTGTAGGTCTTGCCCTGCTTTAACCTGGCCTGTCCTAACCCTGTCCCAAAAAGCATCACTTCACACTGACCCAAGTTAAATTCCAGCTACTATTCCCTTGCCCACATTCCCAGTTCATCTATATCCTGTTGTAACCTTAGACAACCTTCGCCACTGTCCACTACACCACCAATTTTGGTGTCATCTGCAGACTTACTAATCATGCCACCTACATTCTCATCCAAATCATTAATATAAATGATGAACAACGGGGGACCCACCATCAGTCACAGGCCTCCAATCTGAAAAACAACCCTCCACGACCACCCTCAGCCTTCTACTAACCAAACCACTTTTGTATCCAATTTGCTAACTGAGTCTGGGTCCCACGTGTTCCCTTGGGAATAAGGATACCTTGCTTCCACTTCAGTTTAATGGATCCTGAGGTGACCGATGAAGCTAATGTAAGAACTGCAGGCTACATCACAGTTGGGCAGGAGGCAGAATGGGCAGACAGAATGTGAGGTGCAGATATGAAACAATCCACTGGAGCAACTCAGTGGGTCGAGCATCATCTGTGAGGGGAGAGGGACTGTCAACATTTTGGGCTAAGACCATGAATCAGGACCCCTTTTGTTTCCCCCAGCAGTTGCTGCTCAACCCACTGAGTTCCTCCTGTGTTTGATTTTTGCTCCAGATTCCAGCATCTGCAGTCCCTTGTGTTTCTAATTTGCAGGTCTGGTGATCTGCTCCTTCCACCGTTTACCTAGGATCTCTGTGAGACGATGATGCATAAACTTGAGGTTTTCAATAATATCCCAAATGTTGAGCAGTTATTGGCAAGAGAGACTCAAGAGTCAGTGAGGGGCATTGCATTTTTTCAAGGAGGCTTCGAGTACATCTTTGATCCCTTTTCCTCTATCCATTTAGTAATCTCTCTCCACAGCAGTCTCTTTGCTTCAGAAATCTGGTTTTGGGCATATGAACGAAGTGTTTACCCAGCAGATAGTGTCATACTGGGCATGCTAGCCTGAGAGAGAACAACAGCTTTGGTTCATTTGTACTTCCAGTGAATCTGGCAGCTTTTGCAGAGACAGCATTAGCGATATCTTTCCAGTGTCACAAGATGCATATGCTATATACGTTCCAGGCCCCAGAACCACATAAGAGGGCAGGGGTCACCATTACTTGGTAGACCAGGAGATTTGGGCAGGTCAGTCATCTGGATATTTAAACACCTTTTCCTCAATTGACCAAAAGACTGTGTCAACGCATTGGAGGGTGACTTTCATCATTTATGTCTTCTCATATGTCCTATGAGAAGCGTGGAGCACTTCCCATAGGATGTACAAGAAATGATGCACATTTTCCTCGGGTCTAGTGAACCCTTATTATTGGAGGGCCATGTTGTACAGTGGAGCCAAGTAGGTAAGAGGTCCCTTGTGTTGTGGACTTTGTGACATTGATATTTGATTGGAATTTTTGCATGTTTTGAATTTTTTTGATCAAGAACTGCATCGTGCTTTCTGATACTTGAACACAAAAAAAAAATTGAAGAGACTCCTCAATACCTGGACCTTAAACCTGCTGTGCACAATGTGCAGGAACGATGGTTGAGTAAGCTGAACTTTCAGTATCAATACCCAAAGAGGACCTGTGGAGTGTGATCTTAGTCGTCTCTTTGGGCCTCTATTGCTCACACCTACTTTTAGATTTGGCCAAATTTTAATTAGATTGACACAGATTTCCAATCACTTGAGTTCTGCTAAAACAGCACAGCTTCATCTCTAGCTTCTGGACTTTGCCAATGCAGGAAATTGGTCCCAATTTTAACATGAAAACGCATTACAAGGTGGAGCCTAACACTAATGCAGTGAGCAATATATGGTAAAAATAATTTAATGGCATACACAGGTTGTTCCCTCTGAAGACACGTAAAAACTTATGTACTTGGAACATCATGCACAAGTGTTAAACATGTTTTAGTGTCTGGTTGAGAATATTAACATTTGTTGAAATTAACAGCTACTTAAATAAAAAGCAATTGAGGCAATTATTGAGATATATCAACCAAGCTATCAATTGCTCTCTACTACATAAAACAGTGCAACTTGTGCTTATTAATTTTCATATGTTTACTTCACTAAAATACTTAATGTTGTTCTTTTTTTTACCTTCCGAAGGGGTGAAGTGATTAGAACACCCCAGTATAATGAGACTGTTGTGGCTGTTATTTCTACATTAATCGGCTGCTGAGGATAATGCTTGAACAAATCATTATGTTAAATATAAATTATCAACAGTGTGTAATCATAGTGTGTAATTTACTAAATGTTAAAAATTATGTTGCTGACTAAATCAACAGACATTGATTATTCTATATCAGAAGCCCTTTGGTAGGCATCCTGTTAAAAATGGGATTGCAGCATTACATAGACCTTATAGCACATTGTACATCTGTGCCTACTTTCAGTTAAAGCTTGTAGTGTGCTAGATTTACATTCTAATGAGACGTAAATTTCTTCAAGAGAACCTACCAGTGACATCTCATCTGGTGTATTCGGCGATAGATCATTGGAGGTGGACCGTGAAGTGCTCAATCCCGTTAGTGAAACATTGGAAAGGCGTCTTTTGCGTACACCACTGCAGTTGTTGGGGATTTTGAACGCACATCTCTTGTGATAGTTGAGACCACATCCTGCAAATAATTAAATTCAAAGATGCAATCGGCAATAGAAATAAAATCTTGGCTCTTGTATTCTATGAAAATGAGCAGCAGTCATTGAAATTCCTAATTATCAGCTCTGAAATAAGCCAATTCCTATTGTCCCAATTTAGGTTGGCAATTATCCCACACAAGAATCAGGTCAGGGAGTTGAGTCCAACTTTGAAAGTAAGAGTAGGCACATTAGCCTGAGATTCTAGTGCTGAGGCAATGGCAAACTGCACCTTATCTGCTACATGTCCTCCAGAATAAAAGTGACTTCACATCTCTCCTCACGTTTTTACATACATTCATCAACCTTCTAAAACTGAGTGCAGTAGATTGAACTACAGTCACTTAAAGTCTTTGCGCAGAAAACTATAGTGAATTCCCCAGATGGTCCCGGAAATGCACTGCGAGTTTCTGGTGCACTCTAACAGCTCTGTCACCAAAGATGTTGATATTACACTTGGACCCTCATGAAAGCTGCACTTAGTAGCCAATCACCTGAAGAAATTAGAGAAAAGGACAGAGAAGGAACTTCTCAAGGGTAATAGGAATGGGCAATAAATTTGCTCTGCCAGAGATGCCCATTTCTTAAAGATGGAAGGACTAGCCTGTGAATATTTACTGGAGTGTGAAATCTATGAGTGATTTAATTTCTACATTCTAATTGTAAATAACGATGATTAATTTTATATTAGTCAGATAACTGGGATGTCAGATTAGTTTGCAAGATTCTGTCAAAGAACTTCAGTTTTGCACAGACTCCTTCATTTTAACATAACTGCTGCAGTGCAGAGACTGAAGGTTATTATCATACATTAAATTATTTGCTGAATTATGTTATTCATAAATATTTTCTGACAAATATAATATGAAAATGAGCAGCCATTTTATTATTTTTGTGAGATACATGTATATTTAGATAATTTGTAGGAAGCTGTATTCAGTAACAGAGAAAGAATATCAGTGCCAGATACTCAAGAATAAAAGTGGGAGTCCTTTTTTAAACTCCTGCAAGTTGACAGTGAAATGGGACTGTTCCCTGTACACAAAGCTCAATAACAAAGATGCTTAACAAGTTAACTAGTTTTGAATTAATGGTGTTTGTCAATTTTAGCCTCTACCTATTGTTGTAACTTCCTCCAGCCCCACTCCCTTCTGTACACCTCCAGTCTGGCCTCTCCCTAAATCTAATTGCTTTGCTTACCTTCCGTCCATATAGTAACACCTCCAATGCCAAGGCAATGACTCCCAAACATGAGAGTTACAGTGTCCTCGACTTCTCCTTGTTATTTCATTGTTTTCATCATTATGTCTCTTTTCTTCCTTTGTCTGCTCTCTGAATTTTTATTTCTCTTTCTTTATCTAATCAGTCTCCAAGTTACCCTACTAACTTCCTCTGTCACTGAAGCACATTCTTGAGCTTCTCCACTCATTAATGTGTTCCTAATGCTGTTGGGCGAGAATTTTAGAATTTTGCCCCAGAAACATCAAAAGAACAACTATATGGATAGATCTGTTGCCCCAAGTTTGTTCCAACATGGCCCTGCACTGTCTTCTGCTGGGAGCTACGCTCTATATGGCTCAGTGCAACACAGCTCTATCTCAACACAGGTAGCAGGCTGCACTCAAAGAATGGCTTTGGCAGCTGGCACAGCCCACCTCCCAGCTAACTAACAATTAAGGAAAGCATAACGTCTCACCTTACTCTCAATATCACCCATCCAAGTAACAGGCTCAAACCAGTTTAACTTGGCACAACCACAGGGCAGATTTCCCAGCCTAAGAGCTGAGAGGCCTCTGGAAGATCACGCTGCCCCATTGGACTTAATGAGGAATGTACCAGTGCAGCCGTGGTCAGTGGGGACTGGCAGAAGATGCTACTGCAGCATAGGTCAACATCAGTGGCAGGAACTGAGATTTCTACCGTGCCATATCTATTTATTTGCATTTGATGTCAACTTTCAGTTATACAATTATTTCTTGGAGGTGTGTGAAAAAAATGTGAAATTACTTGTTACAGATTTGGAACTGATTCATCACATCAGATTGAAGGTGTCTGCTATATAAAGATTTTTTTGCCCAAATTCAGAATTGGTTCACAATTATTAACCTTATTGTGTACTTCAATTTATTATTAGACAAGAATATATAGTAATGTTGAGGTTACTATGTTGTTGAGAGGTGACAGGCTATCATCTAATTTCCATCAATTTTCTCCAACATTGCAGATGTAGTAGGTATTTTCTCCCCACATACAATGATTTAATATTCTGTTGAAAATCAACCAAATTACTTT
>JARFYF010000001.1:100962280-100982137 GCA_030265395.1 Rhina ancylostomus
TGTTATGCAATCAGTCCAGCATGGAATCCATGTGCTGGACAACAAGGCATTAATGGAGCCAAATGAGGACCAGAACTCAGAACCATGACATCGATAATACATGGTTTACTGAACAACAGTGATTCCTGCACTCCAATGTGCTTCTGAGACCTAGACTACCTACAGCAGGTACCCCAAAGCACTAGGGAGAAATCACAAATGCAAAATCCACTGGCAGGATAAGCAAACCAATGTCAAAGTCCTCTCCCAGACCAACATCCCCAGCATTAAGGCCCTACTTTCAGTCAGTTGGTCACATTGTGTAGGTCACGTTGTTTGACCGACACCCAACTTTCATAATGGACATTCTATTCAAGCTCTGTCAGAGGAAAAGATTACCAGACAGACCAAGAAGATTAGAAATTTAAGGATGTTCTCATCCATGAGAAATGCACACTGCATCTCACCTATTGAGGTCATGGTGCCCTTGGTTTTGGACTGAAGGCAACATAGGTTGAACTGTTTTCCATTAGTTCCACTCCAGTATAATGATAATGGAGTTGATAATTAATGACAGTCATCGATCTCTATCAATTAGTTTGCAACCATCCAGGGAATTATGAGAAGTTCCCAGCAGCAAAGAGCTTTGGCAACCATAGTCAATTATCTTCCTCAGAACCATGCAATACTTATTACATGTTGTGCCTGAAATTATTCATAAATGGTATCCCAAAATGTTATTTAGTAGAAAAGCCATATAATTTGCATTACAATGAGCAACTTTTCTCTGAGTGATAAAACAACCATCTGTCCTTAAAATTATTGCCTTCTGACAGGATGTGGGTGGCAAGGTTGACATAATCAAAATAGCCAAGAGAAAAAAAGCAGGAATGATTTATTAACATCTAAAGAGAGAAACCACAGCCTCACTGCACCCTTTGTGGATTTCCTGGGCTGAAAGTAATATCTGGGTCAGAAAGCACAGTATCTTGTGGGAATCAATTGTCAGGCCATATAGTTGTGTCAGGAGTAATGAGCCAGAACTGTGGGCTTGTGGCTAATCTTTGATCAACTGGTAAGGAGGAACTTAGCTTTTGTCAAAGTACTTCAAAGCCAGCCTGGACCTCAGAGGTGAGGTGCTGTACAGCATCAGAGGCTTGTGTGACGTAGTATCATAGATCAGACCTATGACAGAATGAACCTCATATAAAACTGCTGTCTTTTTCATGCAGGATCAAATACCATTTGACAGCTAAAACCAGCAGTTTCACTGTTATCATTAATTAGGGACACTCCTGGCAAGAGGAGACATTTTTCTCACTTCTGACAAGACTAACTCCTGAGTTGCACTAGTTGCGAAGAATCTGCAGAGATCTGCAACTCATGACATTTTTTAAATCCCCAAATTACAAATTAATAACCACATTGATGTGTGTATCTGCTACCGCAAGCTCTGGGCAACTTCTTAGTCATCTAAACTTTTATATTCACTTTTGTCACAATGAAGACGTGACAGTAATTTTAATTCTTAGAACATGTCCTCTGATACTAATACTGAATCTTCAGCAAATTAACCTGTAGGTGATGGCTGTGTATCATAAGTGGGTAGCAATGAAAATATAGAAGAGGCAGCAGTAAATTTTGACTGGAAATTTCCTTGGAATAGCTCTTTCCTAGAAATCGTGAAAAAACAATTCTGTGTGTCAACACAGATTCTGCCATTTTTCTTGTAAAGTTACCATTCATATTGTGAGAGTGCTCAGAGGAAACTACTCACCTTGGATATTTGTGAATTTAGTGCTGTTTTCATTTAATTTTTCTATCTGATTAAAAAATGAGCAGCATCCCTTTCAATATATTAAAGATTTTTTATCTTTTAATTTCCCCAATGGAAATTTAATCGCATACTCTACCAAACCTTAAGGTCAATTGTTAGAAATATGTATGCACTTATACAGGGGGAGATGCCTTTGGACAAATTCTTAGTCACATTGTTGTTAAATTTGTGAAATGTATTTTCTAGCACCTCCATGTGAGGTAACAAATTTACATATCAGCAAGCAATATATTTTCCTTCCATGTTTCTTCTATTCTGAGGTTTGAGAATTAATAGCATCACCACTGCCCTCTTTTACATGCATTTCCAGAGGCATTGGAAAATATTACTTTTTACATTTGAGGGAAAGTAAGTGTATCCATATTCAGAATATCAATTTCAAAATAAATAAGTTGGTGACTGTTATAACATTAACAAAGTACATTGCACTGGAATATTACCAGCAAGGCTTTAATTGAAATAGCAGAAGCTACCATGGTACTAAGCAATCTGTCTTTGGGACCTCTGTCAGATGTAGTCTGACCTACAGTATATGCTGATCTATACACATTTTATAAAGCACAAGAGTCCTGGACTATTGATCCAAAGACACAAATTCAAGTCCCACCATTGCAGCTGGGGAATTTAAATTCAAGTAATTAAATAAGACTGGAATAAATCAATATTCAAAAACATGAAATTAACAGATTTTCATGAAACCCATCTGGTTCGTTACACCCGCTGGGGAAGGAAATCTGCCAACTTTACCCGTCTGTCCTGTATGTGACTCCAGACACACCAAAGTAATTGACTCTTAACTACCTCAACAAGGGATGGACTATAAATCCAGGCCTTGCCAATGGTGCCTACTTCCCAATAATGAACAAGGTATATGCGTTGGCACATTAACAGGTTACATATTTGCCCAAAACATCTGGCCAATTGCTGTCAATGAAGAAAGTAGATTATGACTTCCTCAAAACTACATTAAGAGTTACCTTCCCATTCGAAGTGTCACTTCCTCCCTTTAATGGGTCTCTCCTCCCCCCCCCCCTCTCTCTCTATCTATCTCTATCTCAACACACTCACTCAGATAATTTTTTTTTCACTTTCCCTACACTTTCCTGGCCCCTGGTTCAGAGAATAAATTCATTCTTATGTTCTTCTGCAGAGTCTGTTGTGACTTATTTGATGGCACACCTTCCTTTCAGTCAGAGAGTTATGAACTCCATGAATTTTCAGGAATGCTAAACAAGTTGATTCCAAGGTATTACCTGGGATGTCTCAAAAATTGTCATATTCCTTACTGAGCTGCAGAGAGGAGCTCTATCAGAAGTTTTCATGCCAGCAAGAGATAAATGGGGCAGTAATTTAAAAGGATAACTTTTATTGGACAACAAAGAATACTGATCTTTGTAAAAGTTTTATATAACTTACTTTGATTTTTAAACAAGGTGAACAAAATTTGTGACTCAAATCTACTTCAAGGCTGTATCCTTTCAAACCATTGTTTCACTCAGATACAAATTCTTCTGCATTCCTTGGAAACTTTGCTCATGGGTACAAATTTTGTGCATGAAAGAGGCAGCAAACCAAGTTAGTTCTTTTACAAACATTTTTAACTCATTTAAATGCTGGATGTAATTTTTTTAAAAGCTCATTGTGATATTTATATCATAATTTCAAAACAAATTGATCTAATAATGAAATTTATCATTATAATCCAAGATTATCAATTCAGACACCAACATACTGGTAGTAGCCATATGGTTTTTATAAGCTGAGTTTTGAATTTAAGGAAATTGAGGATTTGGCAATAAAGTGAAATCTTTCATTGTCTTTGTGTAAAGGAAACCTGGCTAAACAATTTGGAACTTTGTATTAAATAATGGCCAACTTGTTGCTAGTTACTTATTAAATCTCTTCAATGCATAAAATTACAATTAGCTGCCTTTTTTCCCTGATACATGATGAATCTTGTGGAATGTTTAAGTGAAAGAAATGTGAAGCATTAGTGTATTGAAATTCACCATCAACCTCTGATTTTGTGTACAGTACAGAAACAGGCCCTTTGGCCCACCCTTTGGCCAACCATCAATTACCCACTATACACTAATTCCATTTACTAGCTCTTGGTCCATGGCCTTCTATACTATGGCAATTCAAGTGTTTGTGGTAGCACATAATTATATATAAGTGATCCAATACATCTTAGAGGGCTTTGTATATATTCACTTGTGCTACAGATCTCTACTTGATCTGCATGTTTAATTATTAACAGACTTGAGCTTGGTTTCTTTTCCATCTTAGGGAGCACTTCTGTGGAATTTATTTCTCACATGGAACTAAAAGCTCCTCTGGTGGTTGTTGTACTAAGTATACTTTGCCTGACTGAGCCTTGTTTCTAAGAGTGATTGCCGAGAATTTCTTCACCCCCGCTGACAGTAACTGCAATGTGCGTTCATGACTGATTTGGTGCTTGACCTACAGCTTGGAAATTCAATAGTCCCTGAGGCATCAGCCATTACTCAATTAGCCTTATGTAGACCAAGCCCTTTCCTTCATCGACTGTACTAGTGCAAGGCATCTAATGGACATCAAATAGGTCTAAATTCTGACAGAGTATTGGAGGTATGAGGAGGGGTTGGGCACATCTGCAGGAGAAGGCAAGGGTCAGGTATCACATGAGGTGGTCAGACCTAGGGTCAGCTACTGGCAAATGGTGGTAATGGTAATGGTGGACAAATTGGGTGCCTGCAATCACTAGATGAGGCAAAGGCGTTGGATGAGTTAAATGTTTGCACTTGCTCGTCTGAGAATGGAATGGTTGGTGTTTGAGGGAGATATGTTTGGGCAAAGATTGCTTACTTGTGAGTGATGGGTGGTGGTTTGCTACAATGGTGTTCTAGCCCTGGAAAGAATCTGTATGCAACCTGCACCCTATAGATTTGCACCCTGGTGTGTATGACAATAAACACATCTGAATCTGACCTACCTGGGTTGAGTTCCTAGAGATGACTTGGAACCTATTCAATAAGGCCCATTTACTTTATGCTGTTGACCTATTTGGCTTGGTGAAAGCCTGTTTCTGCAGAGGCAGCCACTCCAACACATAGGAAAATTCCATAAGTGGCATCTACTTGTGTTGGATACTACTAAGCATGTGCGGGGTCTTCAGTGTGTTATGAGATAGATGTATGGAGGAACCGAGCACAGAAATTGCAGATTTTGTCATCCACGCTGAAAGTCCCTGATCTTTGTTCATGTTTTATTTGAACTATGTTCTTCATAAAAGCATGGTGTTATGTGATATGTTGCTAAACAGTAAGGACCCTTGGTGTGCAGAAAGGCAGTAACAAAGAGGCAGCACAGCAAAGGAGAATCTTGCCTGTGTGTTTTAATTATGATGTAATGGTGTTCATGAACAAACTGATGAGCAAGACTAGTGGGAAATGATCACAGACTTGGCACCGCCCTCTCTCAAGTCAGTTTTCTGTCTAGAATCTGCTTAAACAAAAATCTTATGAAAACAAATTTGTAAAGAAGTATCAGGAGCATTTTACGTGGTTAAATCAGAGGGCCATATAAATAATGAAGAGTGGGTCCGCAATTCAAGGCTGGAGGTGGCATATAACTAGAAGAGACTTTAGTTTCATGCTAGTGAAACTGTTAAGAGGTGGAAAATGCTTTTAAGCTCCATAGCTTAAGCTATGTTAAGTTAAATTTGTAAATAAGGCAGATACATAACTTATAAAGTTAAATAATACAATAAAGGAAAAGAGTTGGAGTACATAATATAGACTACATGTAAGTTAAAAATATCCATTTGCTTCATTTTTTCTTGATATCTTTGTCACCTCCAACTATTTGAATTCACTCCTGGCTTCCCTTTATTGTCATCTGTAAATCTAAAGTTGTTTATTTATCAATTGCCCTCATCCTTGCTGAGAAACATTGACTTCTAGTTCCTTGGCAGACAATGAAAATTATTGTCCTCACCTTTAAATCTATTAATGCTTCCCTTATTGCTGATTTGCATCCTTCTAAACAGGGCACCTTGTGCATTTCTTCATCCTTTTGCCCCATAGACGATATCTCTCTCTCTCTCTCTCTCTCTCTCTCTCTCTCTCTCTCTCTCTCTCTCTCTCTCTCTCACTCACACACACACACACTTTTTAAGGCCACCACTGATCATGGATTGCATGAGAATAAGTGGATAAGTCAGGATTTTCTTTACATCCATGACAATATTGCTCTTCTCAAAGCTGCAACTTTCCAGTTCTTCTGTCTAGATTGGCGCATAATTCTCTGTGATGTGAATGGAACATTATTACTGATTTCACGTTGCCCACATAAAATTTGTTTTTATCCATTATTCTGATTTGATCAAAGTTGATCAAGTAAGATGGAAATGGATTTTTTTTTAACCAGAGGAAAATGAAGAATGTTCCTAAATGATCCGTTGGTTTAATGTGAAGTTACCAGTGTGTCTGTTGGATAGATGTGGGTTCAAATTTTGTTCCATGATTTGAGGAAATTTGAATGCATTATTGAAGAATACTGAATGGAGGAAGTGTTCCCTTTTGGATCAGATGTTAGACCATGATTTGCCAGAGGCATACAAAGCATTCCATGACACTGTTTTGAAGGGGAACAGGAAGGCTGCACAGTGCTCTGATCAATATGTGTCATTCAGCCAGTATCGCAAAGTATTTGCTGATATTTTTTCTCACTTCAGATTTGTGATCGTTGCTTTATGACATTAGCTGCTAAAGTTGCTTTCATAACAGCTGTAACCGTATTTCAAATGAGCTTCATTGGCTGTGATGCTTTATGAACAGCCTTAGAGCCATGAAAGGCATTTGCAAATGGAAGTTCATTATTTGTTTCTGATCAAGAATGATGAAAATGAGTAGAAAATGAGTAGAATTATCAAAAGGTTATATTTGGCCTCAAACTAATTTTAAAGCCATTGCTTGGTTAGTTTTCTTCTGGAAAGCCATTTCATTTTTCATTCGATGCTGTGGAGCCTAAGATTTTTTTTCTAGGCCTCTAGTTTAACAAAATGCATCGTTTTTGGTCTTTCACCTGGTTGTTTGCATTTCTGCTTTAATTTTGTTTATATCCCCTCACACATTCTGTACAACCTACTCTTCAAATAGATTCAATCCTAATTAAATGCTGAGTCTGTGTAGACTACACTGCATAAAATCAGTGGATTCACAAATCACCACATTTGTAACAAAAAAATCACAATTATCATAAATTAAACATACTTAAATACATTTAAATCTGCATCCTTTAAGGTGTTCTAAATTTAGATAAATATTTTACCCTAGAATGACAGAGTACCACCAGTGCCAATTAAATTGTATTTCTTACTTTTGTGAAATTATGCATATTTTAAATTTATTCATTTTTTGAGATCTGGGATTTTAGCAAAGCTAGCTTTGATCGCCCAACACACTCTTACTCTTGCGAAGGTGGTGGGGATGGGGAGCATAACAATAAAAGATATTGAAATGATGCTTCAGTGTATCAGATTCAATGAGTTAATGGATTGTGCTCTTACCTTTGGGACCAATGTACATTTCCATCTCGATCAATAGGATGGAAGTTTCCTCCACTGTCTGTAAAATCTTACATGAAATGAGTTTGTTGCTTCTATCCCATTCAGAGGGGACCTGAGCCCACTCGAGAAGGATAAAGATGAAACTTTTTAAAGTGGGAAGCTTCCTATTAGTGCAGGATTCATGGTGTTTTGCCCGATATTAGGAAATGATTTCAGATGTTGAGCCAGTGTTGTGGAAGTTAACATGAATTTTGAATGCTTGATGCTGCTTAATTCTGCATAATCTGGGCATGTGTTCATTTTGAACACTAATGTTCCCCACCCCAACAAGCATAAAGAATTACTCAAGCAGGAAAAGAAAGCAATTGAGTTTGGCCTTGCACTCCACATTCTTTGTAGCATATATCATTGCAATTGTTTTGCAAAGACACACTTTTATTGAAGATATTTTGGAGCACTTTAGTAGGCTAGTTTTCAGGTCCATTTGTGTTGTCAATTTGCTTCCATTCACACTAATTCTGTTAAATGTTTCTCGTATGATTTTTATTCTTTGTTTCACTCTTATTTTGGCCTTTTTCCTCCTCCTGTGCTAATTGTTCTCATTTCCTCTTTTAGCACCATGGACAGCAGGAAGGGTGATATTGGGCCCTATCTCCAGACAGATCCAGCCACTGAGAGTTGTGTGGGTTTAGGCAGCGCACTATGTTTCTGTTTTCCTCACCAGATTTTTCCTTTCTCTTTGTGAAAGATGACACAATCAATGGTCTCAATAAATCTGCCATTTAACCATCTGGTGTTCTGTGAGGGCAGAAGTGTGTTGTTCAGGTATAGCTATGGATTGGGATATCATTGGACCAGTGTCAGTGTTTCATTTTATTGTTTAAAAGGTTTGCATTTAGATCATTTTTTTCCTTAGAAGAAAGAAACTAAAGGATGGATTGACTGACATCAATGTTGGAGGTTCATTTATGAACAACCTAATGGTCAGTTAAAGCCAAGATAGGAGATCTGAGTGAAAAAAAATGGTTTTTGCTCCATATGGCTTAATTCAAGGATTTTCCAGCAGATCTTTCAGGCCAGCTATTTTGCCCTCTCCAAAGAGAAGACTTAGTTTCATTTAAATACTATTTGAGAGGAGCCACACTCAATTTTCATCTCCTTAGGATAGTTTAAGGTCATTCCCTTTATTTATCTGGATTAAGAGAAACTTCATGGGCAACTGAAACTCTTAAGGGTTTGAGTTTCTTAATTCTTTATTAATTTCAAATTTTACTATTGACTTTTCCAAAAACAGTTTTAAATTTCAAGGTTGATTCTCCTTTCCCCTAACAGTCTATAATGTTTGTGTGGAGTTTAAATTATTTTTAAAAATTTATTTCAGAGTGTGAAAGGCACAGGCAAAGAAACAATCACAGCCTGTTCCTGGTTGTCCTGAAAAACCACTGCAGTGGCTGCACCAACGAGGTGTTACCTAACTTACTTCAAGCTGCCCGCCCATGGCCAGCAAAGATATGTCAGTACATAACCAAGGCAGTGATCTTTGAGAGGAATTTGAAGGTGATGCTATAAAGTACTTTATTCTAGAAGTCATTGAGCTCCTTGACAGCTGGAGTCACATCCTTTATTTGATAGGTGTAATTTCCAGTACATGTCTCATTTAAAGCTTGTAGAGCCTTGATAAGCATTTCAGACAAATTTTGCATGCTTTGCAGAAATGCTTATATATATTTTTTAAAACAATAATTAATGTTATATAGCTCATTTCATAAAGCCAGTGAGTCATTGGCTTTATGAGTCAATAAAGTCCATGGACATGGGCTTTCCATCTGTACATCACAATAGCAAACCTGATAGAATCATAGTACAAAGAATGAGAATATTAAGTACATTTGGCCTTTGAGCTGGCTCCACTGCTCAGTACGATCGTGGCTGATCCATTATCTAAATACCATCGTCCCACTCTCTCCCCATACTCCTTCATGCTTCTTGTGTCTAGAAATCTCTTTTTAAATACACTCAGCCATTTGGACTCCACAGCCCTGTCTAGGAGTGAATTTGACAGTTCCACCACCCTCCGAGTGAAGAAATTTCCCCTCAGCTCAGCTCTAAATGTCTTACCCATTATCCTGAGACTGTGACCCCCCCAGTTCTGAAATGCCTGCTCAGCCGGGGGGACATTCTCCCTGCATCCAGTCTGTCAAGCCCTGTCAGAATTTTAAACATTTCAATAAAACCCCCTTTAGTTCTTCTAACCTCAAATGACTATAAGCCTAATCAATCCAATATCTCCTCATACAACATTCATGCCATTCTAGGAATTAGTCCAGTGAATCTTCTTGTGCACCCTCTCTGGAAAGTGTATCTGTTTTTTGGTAAGACCACCAAAACTGCACACAATTCTCAACTGATACACTTGTGAAAGTTGATCTGCGCTGTAATAAAACAGACAACAGCAGAACCATTAATGCTTATTATTTTAACTCTAGTGGGAGTGAGGGATACAGAGAAAGAGTAAACAGTGTAACCCGAGCTCTGTACAGATCCTCACTCAGAGATTTATAGGTTAGCGTCCCTCCTTTTATGTTTAATCCATGGGAAACCTCTGTGGGAAGTTGCACATACTAGGGTAGTTGCTTACAGTAAGCTTTTAGCAAAACAAGATATGTCTTGAGCACTTCTTTGTTTCTCACCAGCACCTGTATATTTTACAGTCATAACTATAGTCATATCATGATTGAGGCAATATCATGCCATGGTGGGACTAGGGTCACACCATTAACCCTTATATTTCCAGCCACTAACCCTTCCATTTCCAGTTACCTTTTACACACTGAGAATAACCAGTAGCACATGAAACATAATTAATTCTAAAGTAATAAGCAAGTATGATTCTTTCCAAACTTCCAGTGTTCTTCTGAATCATAATGTTATCTTTACAATTAAAATCTTATCTTGTAAAACATTGATTCAATCTCATTATGGTTATTGAGAATTCAAAAACCCATTTTGTATTTCAGAGTGTGGAACAATTCTGAAATCGTCTTCTCATTTTCTCACTGTCTCAACAGATCCAACCCACCTGGTTCTGAAAGTGTAAAGGACAAATGAACTTCTTTGAAACTAAAATCTAGGCTATCCACATTACAGCGTCTGCTTCTAGCTTACAGCCTTGCCTGCACTGACTTCCCTACTCACTCCTTGCTCCTTGTTTCATCGACTCCTAATGATCCAAGCTCTCTGTTTCATATTTTTCTTCCTTGTTTGCAAATCGCTCAATGGCCTCAGTTTTACCCACCATAATAATTTCCTACTACCTCATTCTTCCAATCAGAGCACTGGCTCCATCTGTTCAAGCATGGGAGCTTGTTGTTCAACCATAATGTTCCTTTCTGTCAAAATTCCCTGTCCAGTTCATTCCACGTGCTGGCTCCATTTTTATTTCTAACTTTCCTTTCAAACTCTATCCTACAAATGGAAAATCTTTTAAATGAGGATTTAGTTTCAAATTTATAGGGACATTTTATCCTCAAGAAATCCTTGAGAACTCTGGTTACATTTATTCGAGAAGAGATTGAGAGTGACATCATTTGTCTGGTTAGGAAAGCAGGAAGAGTTGGTAACATACATGGAACATGGAACAGTACGGGACAGGAACAGGCCCTTCGGCCCATGATGCCTGTACTGACCATGATGCCAATTTAAACTATTTCCATCTGCCTGAACATGGTCTATAGCCCTCCATTCCCTACCTATTCATGTTGAAGGCAATGTGCATGTACAAACTGGGAAATAAGAAGATGTGAAGTAAGAACAGAAAATGACTACCCAAGCCCTCGTGCCTACTCCACTATCCAATGTCATTGCAGTTATTCATCAAGATCAATTCCACCTTCTCATATGCTTTCATATCCACTCAATATTTTTGTGCCCAAAATCTATTAATTTCAATCCTAAATGCACTTATCATCAGAGTATTTAACCCCAGCATAAAGGAATTCAAAGATCTTCACAGTGATGATGTTTCTCCCCATCTCCCTGTAATTCGTTAATCCCTTACTTTGAAATTAAGGTCCCTAGTTCTAGACTCACTAGCCAGGTCAAACAATCCCTCAGCATCTATCCTATCAAGTCTGTAAGAATTTCACACCTTCTAATAAAATTTCCCTTTATCTTTCAGAACTCCAGAGAACTGATATCCATTCCACTCAGTATGTCAATGTAGGACAACTCTTTCATTTCAGGAATCATTCCAGTGAACCTCTGTCACATAACTTGGAGGCAAGTATATCTTTCCTTAGGCAAGGAGGCACCAAAGCTATACACAGTTTCACAGCTGTTGTATCACCAAAACAATTCTGCTCAATAAAGCATTGAAAAATGTGAATCTTTCTTAGTTAAAAAAAATGAAACCAAGAGCTATTAAGGGGCTGCTTTATGTTCAAGTTATTTAGTATGGAAAACAAGCAAATATCTAGTGTGGCTAAAGCTCTCAGTCATGGCAAGTTTAGGATATGAAATAGAGAGGAGCTTAAACATTTACCCCAAATTTCTAGGTACTTATATATCAGACATGACTCCAGATCCTCGAAGATCAGAGAAATAAACCATTCCTGCTGAAATCTCTTCAATGTGAAAAAAATATGGCTGATGTTTTAAAATATTCTTTTATTTGATTTATATTATGCCCTAACTATGCTTTATTTGATTTACATTTGCCAATCTAATCAGACAGACTCTGCACACTATATATCGTGTATTAGCTTTGACTCAGCATGACACAGAGATCTCAATAACTAACAACCAGTGACATTGTTAACATTAATTTTGTTGAAAATAAAATATTGTCACAAATTCCATTTTGGACAAAGAATCAAAGCTTGCCCAGACCGAAAATCTGAGAGCAATAAAATAGAATTGTAATGTGAGCACAATGATAACATTTGTTAAGGGATTTCCTATTTGACAATAAGTCTTGCTCATCTGCTTGGTCAGGTCAAAAGTAACAGGAAATTATTCAAACTATGAATTATGTTAAATAATGCTTTTGAAAGTATGTATACTTATTATAAAATTTTAGCAAATTACAGCTTGTCAGAAGTGACAAGTTTCAGTTGTACACTTCCACCTTAGATTGTCATCCTTGGACTCTGATCTACCCAGCAATTAACAGCACTCTCATCAATATCATCACAGCATGGAGAGGCCAACGGAGTGATCAATGTAAGAAGTGGAGTGATGTGGCTTTGCTGCTGCCACCAGCCACTTACATTGCATTTCAAAAGTTTTTTTAAAACTGAGATGATGGGTTGGAATTTGTCATGCTGTTACCCACAAATTTCAAAATAAATTTTACAACCATAACATTAAAACTTGCAATAGGGAGTGGTGGTGGCGGTGGTGGGGAAGGAGGTGAAAGGATACATTTTTGTTCATTGAATTATTAGTGATTTGATCATCAAATTTATCTTTCATTTTTGAAAGGAAAGTAATTACAAGTAATATTCCACTATAGCTAAGGCTATAGTAGGTCCAAACAGATTCTTTTCGAGAGAAATAGAAAAGCAGGTGCATAACATTAAATTTATATAGAATCTTGGTTGGACCACACTTGAAGTTCCTCCATATTACACATTGTACATTGAAACACTGGAGAAAATGCCCAAAAGATATTTTCTTGTTCTTCTAAACTCTAATAAATACAGGGCTCAGTGACCTATTCTCTCATCATGCCAACCCCGATATCAATTTGGTGAATCTTTGTTTCACTTCCTCTATGGCAAGTATATCCTTTCTCAGACCAAAAGTACACTCAATACTCCTAGTGTGGTCTTACCAAGGTCCTGTGTAATTGTAGCAAGACATCCTTGCCCATGCACTCAAAGCTTCTTTGAATGAAGCCAAACGTTCCATTTGCCTTCTGTACTGTTTGCTGCACCTTCATGTTTGCTTTCAGTGATTTTATACAGACATCTAGATTTCTTTGTACTTCAGCTTTTCCCAATCGATCACCATTTAAATACTACTCTGTCTTCCTGTTTTTTTCCTTACCAAATTGGATAACTTAACATTAATCCATATTATAATAACCCAACATGTGTTTGTCCACCTGCTCAACTTTGCCAAAATCACCTTGAAGTCTCTTTGCATCCCCCTCAGTTCCCTCATTGAAATCATTGATGTATATTGTGAGTAGCTGAGGCCCAAGTGTGGATCCCTGCTGTACCCCACTTGTCACACCTATCATGCTGAGGAAGACGTATTTATCCCTTCTTTCTGTTTCCCATTTCTCAGTCCATGTATATTATCCCAATCATGCGTGCTTTCATTTTGCATGTGTGCTTCATTTTCTACACCAACCACATATGTGAGACTTGATCAAAGACCTCCTCAAAATTCAAATACATTACATCCACGGGTTACCCCTTTATTCTATCAGTTCGTCCTCAAAGATCTCACAAAGGGTTGTCAGACATGATTTTGCTTTCACAATTCATTGTCATCTTTGTCTACTTCCATACATACTTTCTAAGTGTCCTGTTATCACATATTTTACAAAAAAGTCTCACATTTTCTCCACCACTGATATTTGATTAACCCACACATAATTCCCCGTTTTATCTCTGACCCAGTTTTAAATAGTGCGGTTACATTTGACACCTTCCAAACTGCAGGAAAGGTTCCATCATCAAAAGAATCTAAGGAAACTTTATTCCCTTTATGCCCCTTGGTCTCAGCTTTGCTTTCATATTCCTTGCAAGTTTACTTTGATAATCTACTTTTCCTCTCTTAATCAATGTTTTGCACTATTTTTGATGAATTCCAAACAGCTCTCCATCCTCAGGCTTTCTACTTTTTTAAGGCAACTTTATATGGCTCCTTTTTTGATCCAATACTGTTCTTAACTTCTTTTGTTGGGTAATTTTTCCTCTTGTGTTTACTGTTCAGGAAAGAATGTACAACTGTCTGCATTTGTTACTTGAATGTTAGTCATTGCTGAGCTATCATCATATCTTTCAATGAAGCTCCCTCTGTACTGTCAAAACCACTCCACTGCTCATACCTTCGTATTTTCCTTTGTTTGAACTATTGCCTTTCTAGCTTAATCAAAAATTCTTTCACATTGTGCAGCATAATCCACAAATGTACTAAAATGAGAAGGCCAGTACTCCACATCCTAAACCCTCTCTGACCCCAACTCGAAAAGTATGCCACCCTCTCTGCCTCATCTCTCATCCAAAGCTAAATTTCAATATTTTCCTTTCCCCCTCTGTTCCAACAAATTACAGGTTGTAGCTTGGACTTTCTCTTTTCTTCATAGTCTCACTGTCCCTTTCTCCTTGACACACATCCATGGACTCTTCCAGGAGATATATTGATATATTTCCTTCCTGCCCCCAGAAGATGACATGCACATGTGAACTAGAACACACACACACACACACACACACACACACACACACATACACGAGCAAGACAAGATGCCCCATTAGAGAGCTATTATTCGGGTTTCAGCCCTGCCCAGGCCGACTATTATTTTTATATTTAAGTATCATTTTCCAACTTATCTTCTACTTGCAGACGTTCAAAATCCAGTTGGCCTCGACTTGTCCCCTTCTTATTTTCACTATCAAATCATTTTGTCTGTCACTTTTCCCCACTGCCTTCTGTTCTGCTTTCACCCTACCAAGCTACACACAAAAAATACCAGAGGAACTCAGCAGGTCAGGGGGCATCTATGGAGTGAAGTTGACATCTCGGGTCAAGACCCTTCATCAGGGCTGGAAAGGAAGGAGAGCAGAAGCCAGAATAAGAAGGTCAGGGGAGGGGGAGGAGCACAGGCTGGCAGGTGATAGGTGAGTCCAGGTGAAAGGGGGAGGGTAGGTGGGTGGGGGGAGGGGGGATGAAAGTGAGTGATGTAAGAAGCTGAGACGTGAAAGGTGGAAGAGGCAAAGGGCTGAAGAGGAAGGAATCTGGTTTGAGTGGACAGTAGAT
The DNA here is from genome assembly GCA_030265395.1 of Rhina ancylostomus. NCBI lineage: Eukaryota > Metazoa > Chordata > Chondrichthyes > Rhinopristiformes > Rhinidae > Rhina > Rhina ancylostomus. The sequence goes on from JARFYF010000001.1 coordinate 100,977,640, forward strand.
CATGGAATAAACCACCTCCTTCCCTTTATTCCATGGTCTACTGTCCTCTCAAACCGATTCCTTCTTCAGCGCTTTGTCTTTTCTACCTATCAGCTTTGCTGTGAGATCAACAGCAAGGCCTCAGATGTTGACAGAGAAACTGCAACCCCATTGATTTCAATGGGGATTGTAGGACAAAGGATCAGGAAGCAAAGGGGAATGTAAGTTACTTTTTAAAAATTATTTCACTTTTGTTTGATTTTTAAATTATTTATTAGTGTTTTTGTTAACTTAATTCACCTTGTAAAGAATGGATTTGTAATTATTTTCTTTAATATTTATTAAATTAGTTTTTAAATGTCTCTAAATGTGATATTTAATTTTAAATCATTAATAACTTTGACAGCCATCGAGAACTCCCACCACCCTAAATTGTCAAGTGTTGTCAGGATGTTATGGGACAGGGTTTCCTCACAACATCACAACAGGCCCTGCATGGCACTCCAGAATGCACTGGGCCAGTGAGATTGGCCCTCTGCATCCAGACCTGGAAAGTGAGGTATAAGGGGACTACAAGCTGCGATTCTAGAAAGGTTGACCAGGTATAAGATCTGAACCAATGAAATACATATTATCTGTGGCAGTGACAATTGGAAACTATGCCATGTGGTACTAAAGCATAGTTTCTTCAGGCCTGTGTCTTCATGGCTCACAAACCCTGCATCACTCTATACATCATTTCAGAATTCTTGTTTCTGGATATGCATCATCTTTTAGATTTGAAGATTTTTTTATCCTGTTGTATTTAGGAAACATATTTACAAACAATTTATTGTTATGTTGGTAAATGCATTCCTAAATCAGATGTAAAATTCCAATAGATTCCCATAATCATTCCTTTTATAATAAACTTCTGATTCAGAAATGACATAATTGACAGAATTCTACTATTGTGTGTGGTTATAATTAATAGCTGTACTTTGGTGCCATCAGTGTTACATAAGCTAACAACAATGGCACACCCGGTTCAGTTCTGAAAGGGTCTTTGACTGGAAATGCTAACTTTGTCTCTTTCCACAGGTACCATCTGACCAGCTGAGTGTTTACAGCATTTGCTGTGTTTATTATCAATAGCTGAGACAACTCTTTCTGATAAAACAAGGTTACATCCTAACATAGCAATTTTACTAATTTTTGAAAATAGAAATCAAATTGTGGACTGGAAATCTTCTCATTCTAAAGGTTGAACTCATCTGATATTTCTGATGAGAAGTTATGCCATTTTCATTCTGTTAAGTCCCAAAAGTGGAAATGAAACAGGGCACTTTGAGAACATGCTTGACAGTGGAGCAGTGTATGAACTCAAATCCCTTATGATTGTAAAATCTATATTGCACTTATCAAAGCGCTGAAACACTTATCACTTCTTTACAGAAATGCTATTATAAACAATCCTTTCACTGGGGGCTATCTACTTTACCGATTTTTGCTTTGACAATCACAACCTCAGGATCGTTGGTACATGTAGTAAAGATAACTGATTTGTCTGTGCTTGCTAGGCTATAATAACAAAGGACTTCTCCCCATTTCAAGGAATGGATATATTACAAGGAATGAAAATGACTCCTGATAATATTTCAACAACCTCGTTATTTTACAAAAAAATTGGAATTGTATGTGATGACAAAAAAAGAACGGATGGTGTTTTTGCCTTAATTCATTAAATCAGTCATTCTCCAATGGAATCTATGTGTTAATGTGTGAAAGATTAGATTCTTACACACATTGATATATCTTTTTGTGAAAATATGTAATAGATTGTCCATGTGCAGAGTGCTGAGAACAAAAATCACAGATAATTGACTTTAAGCTTGATGGCATCTTTTATCGTGTTGGTCAAATCAGTAGAAAAAGAGTTGTGAAAGAATATAATTAGATTTAATTAATAAAATAGACATTTTGCAAATTATTGAATGAGATTCTCTCTGTATTCTGGCACTTAGTACTGTCATCCATCCACTGATCTTGTTCATAGTGTAAATAATGCAGCATTTCTAAGCTAATTCCTTCACTGAATGTAGAACCTTGCCTTGGACTAGAATCTCTGTTGTTCAGAGAACTGAGACATTTTTATTAAAACCTGTCCAACAACAGGTAACAACACTCCTTTAAGTTAACTTAATCATTTTTCAAACTATGATCATTATTGACAAGGCCAGCATTTATTGCCCATCCCCAAAAGCCCCTGAGGGGGTGGTGATGGGCCACCTTCTTAAACCACTAAAGGTGCTTCTGATCATAATGTAATTGGGGAGCGTGTTCCAGGATTTAGGTGCAGCGATGTTAAAGGAATGGTAATATATTTCCAGGCGCAGATGGCATGTGAATTGAAGGGAAACTTCAGGCAGTGGTGTTCTCACACAGCTGCTGCCCTTATCCCTCTGGTCACATTGCTATGGAATGTCTCTTACAGTTGGACCTGTAATTTGTGCAGAAGAACACCTCTGACCACAAGTCAATCAGGAAATTGTCTGCATGAAATATCCTCAAGGCCTTGTGGCAAAACGAGATGGTGGATTCTTTTAAATGGATCCCTAAATAGACTGCCAGTATTTTGGCAGAATGCTTCATCACCAAAACTTCCAAACAAGCACCAAGGCATTGCCTGCTGGAGTTGAGAAGAACCCTCCCTTTTAGATCTTATTTGAGTAGCTGGAATCTCAGCACCATCACACACTGCTCTCAAGGTGAGGATGAAACCCTCACCCATCTATTTCTGCAATGTGTATTGTCAAGAGGGTTTAAAAGAGTTACAGTTAACTGTACAGCTGTGAACTACGGAACCTTTTGCCTCATGAGCTATTCCCAGGGAGGCACACTCCCCAAACTAAGATTACCTGCTATTAGAAGATTATCAGCTCTGTGAAAGATGCCCTCTAGTCCACCTGAAATGTGTTTTTTGGCCTTCCAGTGAAATAACCTGCCCCTGACTGAGTGTGACAGACTGGTCCAGGATTACAAGCTGAGGAACTCTTTGAAACTTGGTGCAGCTGCCATAAAGGCTTTATGGAGAAAGGCCACAGTATCAGGCCTTTTGCCAGTTCACACTGAGTGGCTGGCCCCCATGTAAAAAACCTTATAAATTAACACTCATGAAATATATATGAAAGAAAATTTGATTTCATGCTGCTTTAATGTAAATCTTGTAAGTAAATGAAATACCATCTCTTCTACTGCGAATGGTAGCATATGATTCTTACATGTTTGCAATTTTTTGAATAAAGTATACTTTTGAATTGAAGAAAGGACTTAAGAGGTACCAATCACATTGCTTTCTCCATGAGTGCAGTGAACTGAATACGTTCAGGGGTTCTGTGGAGCAGTTGAATCAAGGCTGCACTAATTGCTATTGGTTTTGGTATTGGTTTATTATTATCACTTGTATCAACGTACAGTGAAAAACTTGTCTTGCATACTGATCGTACAGGTCATTTCATTACACAGTGCAGTTACATTGGGTTAGTACAGAGTCCATTGATGTAGTACAGGTAAAAACAATAACAGTACAGAGTAAAGTGTAAAAGAACATTATTAGTAATAGTTAGTGACATGGAGTTTAAATTTAAAAGTGTAGAATGATGATAGTAATGGTAATGAGAAGATCTGTAGAGAGCAGCTTGCAATGAATCGCCACGCTCTGGCACCATTTTGCCTACACTTACTTAAAGACCAGGTGAGCACTGACTTCAACCACTGCTGGAGAACATTGTGCAGCTTGGGAATAACTGTAAGGATAGACTGTGGTACAGAGCCAGGAGTCAGCACCTCATAATACTGACGCTCATCTAGTCGAGAAGGTAAGCCATTGGAGGAGAGGTCCTGGAGTTCAGGAGGACCCACAAACCAAAGAAGTAGTCTGAAGGGGAGAATGACCCAACCCTTCCAGGGCCAGCAAATGCAATGCTGAATTCACACTCTGGTCCATGCTCCACAATTCACAGCCCTATCATCTGACGGACAACAGTCGCTAACAATTAATATACCTACAGCCACAATCATGCAGGCACAAGCAGGCAGGGACACAAGCACACACAAACACAATGAACACACAGACACACACTCATTCAGTGCACTCTTTCTCTCTCTTTCCACACATGGTCAAGAATTCCCTTCCCTTTATCTAACAGGAGAAGATGGGATACAGCCACCCCCGACAAGATAGGGCCCTAGTAATGCCAATGAGCTTCAATGACAGGTTCTGGCTTCCGAAGACATTACCACTTAGATATGATGTTGGACCCATTGGATAAACCTGTCTAACTAAACCCTTTGCCCAGTCCTGCTTTGGTCTACTCTGTAGAGTGCATCTTGCTTTCAACTGTGCTGGGAGGGCATGGTAGCGTAGTGGTTAGCATGACACTATTACAGCACCAGCGATCGGAGTTCGATTCCCGTCGCTGTCTGTAAGGAGTTTGTATGTTCTCCCGTGTCTGCGTGGGTTTCCTCTGGGTGCTCCGGT
>JARFYF010000001.1:101078162-101088959 GCA_030265395.1 Rhina ancylostomus
CTCCTGGCTCCATCCACTACTACCCACACACTTCACACACATCTTCCCCTCCATCCGGTTTCACCTGACCTTCATCTTTTCCTTAGATGGTTCCCATTATCACCTTCCTGAGTTATCAGATTCTTGCACTTGTGGCCTTTTTGTCCCCATTTATCACCCTCCAGCGTCTGTCTCCACCTTCACAATCCGCTCTCCCCATCTGGCTCCATCTGCCTCTCTTTCCCATGTCTGTTTCCACCTATCAGCCACCTCCCTTTGACTCCCAACTCCACATCTCCCTCTCCCCACCTGGCTCCTTCTTCTGCCCATCACCCCTCATCCCTCCTCAGTCCACTTATCTCCCCCCTCCCCCTATCTCACCCCTCCCCCCTCTCCTCTTTATACTGGCTCTCTTCACTCTCTGCACTCAGTCCCGATTCAGGGTCTTGAATCAAAATGTCGACAAATACTTTTCCCCAACAGATGCTGCTCGACCCGCTGAGTAGTTTGATTTTTGCTCCAGATTCCAGCATCCGCAGGCTCGTGTCTCCAAACAAACAAAAAATTACTCTGAGCCCTGAAAGGAGATAAACAACATCTTCGTCAAAATTTCATTTAAAGTAAAACACAAACACTAGTGGCTTAAAATTGAAATATTACCTCATATTCAGTGCAAGTGCAGAATACAGCCAACTATGAACACACTCCATGAAGAACTTCCTGCCCAGCACCATGAACACATCTGTTAAACATTTGCTTCACTTAAGTGCTCCTGCTGAAACTCTGTGGAGTTGCTCTTCAATGACTGATTGTTTCTCAATGGTATGTAATCCTTTAAATGCAATGCTGAACATATGGTGAAAGAGAGTATGTAGTTTACAGGGAATACAGCTGATGATTTAAAGGAGGAGTTGCATTAATGCAGTCCCTCTGCACCATTCACTGGTCCAGATATGCTGCCACACTTATGGCAAAATTAATTGTACTTGCCGTGTTAATGTGAAATTGAGCCAAATAAGAACTACTCCATAGGTTGCAAATCATCAAGGCTTGCTGACCACTGCCTGTAGCCTCATGAACTTGGCTATTTGCTTGCAACCTTCCTGTGAAATTCAAGGGTTTGTGCCATTTGTACAATAGAAGCCAATTAAACTCACGCAGGAAGTTAAGGCTGGCATTTAAAACTGCAAATATCTTTTGGATAAACTGAGTTTTGTTCCTTTAATGTTACTTGACCTCTGCTCAACAAAATGAAAAATTTGAACTCTGGAGTCTCAATCCTTTTGGCAGTAAGTTGTTGAAGGAGATCGGTTTTCCTAATTTGTTTTCTTTTTTTCTTTGTTTCTCTACTTACTTTTAATCTGAACTTTCTTCTCCTTTCATTTACCTTTCCATCCCAGACTTGACTCAAATTCATCCAATACTGCAATTTCTGTCTCCCTCAATCCTTGAATTTCTACTGTTAAGAAGACCGAGTAGTGGTGTATTATTTGCTCGTTCATCAGAAGGCCCATTGACTTTGCTGCCCATTATCAGTTCCTACTTCCAGAGCACTAATGTTTAAGCTGATGAATGAGAGAAGAACTTGTGGGAAAGCAGCATACAATTGAGCCATTGTGTTTGGGCAAATTCAACTCCAAATAAAGTGGTAAACATGCTTGCTTTCCAGCCAGGTTTCAGTTACACTCTGCCTCTGCTGTTGGTAGAGGTACCTCATAGGGAAGAAAAGAGATGGAGGAGGGATTTAGAGGATGCCTTGCAGCCTTCTATCAAGACCACAGGATAATAACGGACACATTCACTGATTCCTTTGTCCAGTGGTTGTAACACTTTCCCTGTCCCTAGACCACACTGTAAACCAAACAACTCTTTAAAAACTCCCAGGATCTACTCATTCTCCCTGAGAGTTTCTCTTGCATGTTTGGTTAGTCTTTGTGTGGGAATATTTCCTGCAAATTGGCACAGGGAGTTGTAATGTGCAATTAACCTATGTCCTTTGCTTCCAGTGTGGACAGCACACCAACATCGTGCTGCGCATACATTTCCATGGCTGTTATGTGCAGCCAGCCCTCAAAATCCTGTTCATTGGCTGCAGACCACAGCTGGGAATCCAAGTTTTTGAGTCACAAATGCCACTTTGTGCTGCTCTCCACCTCTCAAAGGAAGGTGCATTGTCCTAGTAGTTGATTATGGGACTGCTGGAAAATGGCGAATTGTGGGCCTTGTTTACTGGTACCACAGACTAATGAGATATTCAGAGGAAGAACATCATTATGAAGTTTAAATATTTTCTCCACATCTTCATCCTTAGTTTCAAGCCCATTTGTTTCATTAATGGTTCTGAATTTTTCCCTGCCTACCCCCTAGCCTTGATATGTTGGCACTTCTCATCCACTCTCCTGTCTCATCACATGAACTTCAAACCCCATTTCAGGGATCCTGTTGGCAACTGCTCCATTTCATCCTAATTCACAATGGCATTCTCAATCCCTGCTCCAAAGTATCACTCCCAACTTCAAGCTATTTCTCTCCATTTCTGTCAAGTTCTTCTCCTTCTCTGTCTCTTCTGCTTCCTTCTATTTTCTTCAAACCATAAATCCTGCCTCCTCTCTTCACCATGAAATTCTTTTTCAATGCATTCATCCTACTCATTTTGCCATCTTAATTTTGCTATAAGCTTTGACCTGAATCTGACGACAGTAAATGTGGCCTGCTCCACTGTTTCACACGATTTATCATGGTTGGCGCATTCGCCACCGATAGGATTCCTCCCATTTGGCCCAGAATACGAACAGCTTCAATAGTGCTAAAACAGATGAATTGTGTTAAACAAATGATTCACAGATATGGTGAAAGAGGGCGGCACTGGAACTGCATTTGAGGAAATGTTTCATTTTGTCAGTTCTTTCTCCAGATGTGAATGATTCATTCTGGCTGTCAGCTAAACAAATAAAGTGGACAGATGTTAGGCACTTTTGGAGAAAGCAAATCTGTTCAGCATCTCTTCCAATTGTCAGGCACTAACATTTCCATTAATGGGAAAATTAGACATCAAATCTATATTTATTTATGACAATTCCAATTTATCTCCCACTGCACCATGCATTATAGTGTTAAGTTGAGAAAATTGGCTTTGTGCTAATGATTAGAACAGAATTGCAATCTCTAGTAGTGCTTTTAAAGCACTGGTAAAACTATGTATTTGCAAAAATGATATCAGATCCCATCCAGAAATTAAGTGAACCAAATGCTTAGAAGCAAATTCAGCAGTAGATCACTGGTGATAAAGCATAACTGCCAAGAATAAAGAGCAATAATTGCTGCTATCTTTGCCAAGGTTGACTGTAATATCCCATTTTGTGGACCGGGGCTGATGCTTTTTTGACTGCTGCGTTAAATTGTTTTATCAACAGCAACAATTTCCATTTGCATCATGTCCGTTAGTATTGAAAAAAAACAGCATCCCAGGTGTTGAATCAACACAAAATGGATGCCAAGGCAAAGATGAACAGGAAGCGGAAGTTTGGTCTTTGTTGGCAGGTGGGTGGTTACACAGCATCTTTGTTAAGAACAAAGGGATGAAGGGATAGAGATTTAGGAAGGGAAATAAGGCTCAGACAGCTTAAGGCAGAGCCAACAACAGTGGGGAAGAGAGGAATAAGTAAAAAAAAGCTGGAAGTAGTAGGATGAAGAGATAAAAAGAGGATAAGGACTGTTTACAGGAAAGCGGAGACTGCTCCCTCACCCTTCCAAAGAGCAGGCACCTGCACAATGGGCAAGGTGGACACCTTCTGTCCTGTAATTTTTCAGTTTCATCATTCTAAGGGGAAAAAAAAGGATGTTTCTCTTACTTTTATCACTGCAATTGGAAAGAATAGAATTGGGGGTGAGAAATGTGGGCTGTCTAAATGGACTGAATGCTGGCAGGGCAAGGGTACACTAATCAGGATACGGTAGGACCCAAGCCAGATTTTGGGGATTAGCCCCCTGCTTGAATACAGTTGCTCAGCTAAGAAAAGCATGTGGGTTCCCTGCTTCTACTCGGATGGTTGGGGGCACCAGAAATTAGTTGCTTCTACACTGAACATGGGAAGATGAGGAGAATGTGGTCCTGTAGTCCCTCAGAAGTTTCTGTGGCAACTCTAAGATGTTTTTGTGAAGAGATATTTGGAGATTTCCTGGGCCTTCTTTTAAATGATTCTGGTGATTCCATTAAGGACAGTTAGTTTGGCGACTCAGTGCCTGGTCCAACCTGTCAGAGTGTTCATGCCACAAGCTTGGTCTATCTGTGTTCTCTTTTAGGATTTGACAATTGGCTTTGGACTTCAATTTGCATATTTAAGAACCCTAACCCCTGTTTCATGCGCACGCACTGGAAAATTAAAATTTGCTGAAGCCAATATCGCATCTGATATAATCTGGCCTAATTCAAAGAGACCTTGACAAGGCAAAACGCAAATGTTTGACTGGTAAAACAGGCAGTTCTGCTAAATTTCACTCCTTCTTTGGGATGTTCCAGATGAAGAGCAAAGTGCACAAATTGCCTGCCTGCCTTTCGTACCAAACGCCCACACATAAATGAAAGCATATCTTATCCTTTATAATAAAACAGTGTTCATTTTTAGTATAGTTAATTTACATGTAACCATCCAAAACATGTTATTGCATTATTTTCAATTCACATTCAATCTAATTCTATATGCAACATGGAATAATGAAATATCGTCCATCTTTAGCACTTTACACGAGGTACTTTTGTTCTGCATAAAGAAGCAGCTTGAAGATGCCTGCCTTCTTTCATTGAATAAATCAAAATCCCCTTGTTCTTGTAAACATTGTCTGTTTACTATAGATTTCTGAGCAGAGAGATGGATGAAACAAATACTTGAGAACCAGTATAATCAAACACTGAGAATTCAAACATTGTTAAACCCTGTTTACATTTTTATGATGGTTGTTCCTCACCAAACAGGGAACAAGAGAGCATAACATAACTTTTATATTATTGATGATCCCAGCTGTTCTTGGAGCTGTGTATTAGGATACATTAGAGGCAATCCACTTAAATTAACTAGTACAGTTACACAAAGGAAAATAAGCACACTCTTAAACCTTGCATTAGAGTATTATTCAAGTCTTGTGGGGAAAACCTCAAGCTAAAGGCATCACATCAAGTTAAGCAATAATTTGGTTTGATTTATTGAAACACATTTAAAGGAAAACACCCTCCAACTACATTATATGTGTTATGCCTTATTGTTCCCCAAAGATCATGAATAAAAAATGAATTAAATATGAATTAGTTAGATGAAGCTAATTGTGGCCAATAAAGAGATAACATTACAAACCTGAAACAAAGGGATTTTAAATGAAAAGGAATTGATTGTTTTATTGTACCTTAAAAAAAAGACTTCAAACAAGAAGTATAAGGTTATCATTAAATAAAGCACATATTTCAAATGGTTGAATTTAAATCTGTAAAATTGTCAGCATCTCAAAGCATTGTAAAATTAACCATTATTGTGCTGAAGTAAATAAGATCCTCACACATTTAGACAACAAACATCTTGATGAGTATTTAAAGGATTGATAAATCAATGTTTGTACGCGTTTTAATGCCAATACTTACGTTCATGATAACAATTTAACAATTGATAGGGTGCAATTTAAGTGGCAGCGAAATGAGGCATTCAGCTTTGAAGTCTGAAGCACTGATGTAGTAATCGTATTATTTAAATCCCTATAGCATGACAGGGTGAAGTAAGGAAATTCTTCCACTTGGTTGAGCTATCTTCAATTAAAGAAGACATTTGAATGCTTCATACTGTTGTGAGGTGCTTTTGACTGAAGCCTTGGTCTAACAACCATTATTTATTTAATGATTTCATTGTACTGAGGACTTTTTAGGCTTCCTCAGTCCAGTAGACATAACTTCAAAAACAACTAGCAAAAAGCTGCTGTAGTTATATGGGGAATGGAATGATTAGTTACAGACTGAAGTAGAGATATCATCGCATTGTTTATTGTTTGTGGTGGCACATTTACACAGTCATCACAAAGCTGCATTCATTAATAAGTCTCATTCTACATGTGGCACACACAAGCTTTCACCACGACCTTTCTATTTGAATCCTTTCTCTGCAAAAATATTTGTTGTAGAGACCATGGTTTAGAAATGGATCTAAGCCATTAAAAGCACACGGAAGGGTCATACAACCATAGAAAATTTACAACACAGAAGGAGACCATTCAGCCCATTGCATCTGTGTCAGTAGGAAAAGTGCTACCCAGCCTAATACCACCTTCTAACACCAGGTCTTTAGCCCCACAGATCCCAGTTCTTGAAGTACAGATCCAAATACTGTTTAAATGTGGTGACTGTTTCTGCCTCCACCACCTTTTGGGCAGAGTGTCCTAGACCTTCCCCACCTTTTCAGCGTGCATATATAAATCCTCATCTCCCTTCTAATCCTTTGCCAATTACTTTAAGCTAAGCCCGCTGTTTTTTTTTGTTCCTTATGCAATTAAGGAAAGATCGCATTGAATGTAAACCTGGTTTTTCACATGTTGAAAGCCTAATCACTTCTGAAGACAAATGTCTCCAATTTGTGTTGTACCTTTTAAGGGAAGTTGTCATATCACATGATTCAGTCACCATTTTGAAAAGTCTTACAAAAACTTGAGGGTACAGATTGAGGAAAGATCTGTTCAGCCCATTTTCTCAGCAAAACACAAAGCCTTTATAGGGTTTTATTGCAGTACGTTATTTAATACACGCATGGGGTGAACAATTAGGTTGTCACTATTAACAAACTGAGACATAAATATCAGTCAAATAAACTCTACCTATGTTCTTTAATGGGAAACAATAAGTCATCAAAGTCAATAATGGCCAGTTAAAAGTGATATTGCATCATTCTTTGTTCAGCTAAACACTATCGTTTTCTTGTCCGAAATACTTTATTGTTCAAGAGAAAATAGACTTTGAAGACTAAATATCTAAATAAGACAGCTGTAAAAACAATTGTCCCCATTATCACTGAACTTTACCAAGTCTCTTCCTCAATTAATGTAATGTAGGAATAATACAAAATATAGAGTTACACATCACAGAAGCAGGCCCTTTGGCCCAACTCGTGCATGCTGACCAAGTTGCCTAATTGAGCTATTACCATTTGCCTGTGTTTGGCCCATATCCCTCTAATCCCAATCCATACATCTATCTAAATGTCTTTTAAACATTGTAATTATACCATCCACTACCACTTCCTCTGGTAGCTCGTTCCACATACCCACCATCCTCTGTGTGGAAAAACTTGCTCCTCAAGTCCCCTTTAAATTTTTCCCCTCTCACCTTAAATCTGTGCTCTCTAGTTTTAGACTCTCCTACCCTAGGAAAAAGACTGTGGCCATTCACCTTATCTATGACCCTCATGACTTTATATACCTCTATAAGATCACTTCTTGATCTCCTATTGCTCTATTGGATGAAGGCCCAGCCTATCCAGTCTGTTCTTATAACTCAAGCCCTCCTGTCCCTGTAATGTCCTTCTGTACCCTTTCTAGCTTAATGACATCCTTGCTATAGCTAGGCAACCAAAACTGCACGTAGTACTCTGAGTGTAGTCTCACCAACATCTTCTGCAGTTGTAACATGATGCCCCAATTCTTGTACTCAATGCCTTGACAAATGAAGGTAAGTGTGCCAAATGCCTTCTTCACCACCCTGTCTTTCAGGGAACTATGAATCTGTACCTGTAGGTTTCTCCATTCTACAATACTCTCAATGGGTCTACTATTTACTGTGCAAGTCCTGCCCTGGTTTAACTTACCAAAATGCAACATTTCACACTTGTCCAGGTTAAATTCCATCTCTCGATGCAGCCTTCCTTTGCAGGTTTTCCTCTTTCGTTTGTTGCCACCCTGTCAATTAGGCCAAAATATGGCCCACTTTCCCAGTTGATCTAGATCTTGTTGTAATCTCAGATAACCTTTTTTTACTGTCCACTACACCACTAACTTTGGTGTCATCCGCAAGCCTACAAATCATGCCAACGACATTCTCATTCAAATCATTAATATAGATGACAGTGGACTCATTGTTAGTTCCTGTGGCAAACTATGTAATTTCAATTATATAATGAAGTTGAGATTTTAATAGAATTTTCTTTTTATTTAATGCCCTTACAGATAATCTCACTGAAACACCTGTAAATTAATTATACCCAGCAGAACCCAGAAGATGTCATTTATTTTCATGATTTAATTGGAATGGAAGTGCACACCCAGGAATTTCAAATAAAAACAAAAATGCTGGAAACACACAGCAGGTTAGGCATCATTTGTGGAAAGTGAAAGAGAGAGAAGGTAAACTATAAATGAGGACTTGTATCTATCATTCATGTACGCCTCCTCTACACTGCTACAAATCTCCCACCCACATCTCACAGTTGCAGCACTCCCAACAATTCATCATGATGGTCATTATTAACCAAACACAGCATGACATTCATTGGCATCCTACTCTCCTTTCCAACTCCAGCTGAGGCAGCACTGGTTACCTCTAAGGAGGCAAGCAGGGGTGCTAATGATGACACCCATGGAGGGGACAGGTTGGTCAGCTTTCTGGCTTCAGGCCAACTTCTAAACCACACACAGCATTGGTATTGCCTCCCCTTTAAGGGTTTCAGGTTGGCTTTAATGGTGCAGGCCAGTTTAACTGGTGTTAGCCACTCATAAAATCAGACCCCCTGCTAATGCATGAAGTAAACAGTGTGGCCGGCACTGGCTGAACACTGAAATTATTATAATGAGTAGGCAGCATGAATACAGTGGAACAGCCATGGGTTAATCAGTTTCACAAGACCCATGCCCATTTTCAGGAAATGTCCAACTTAGTTCCCACAATATCTCACCATCAGTTCCATTTACTAATATATTCAAATATAGTCTGCAATTGGGATCAGGATAAGATTCGCACTGCAGCACTGAACATTATACAATCCTGTCCATCATAATACAAGCACAATTTGTCTACTTCCATCAAGCAATGATATGAAATGTTTTGAACTTTGACCAAAAACTGCTGACAGCTCCATAATTAAGTGGTACAAGGATTTCAAACTTTACAAAGCACTGCAAATTATCTAATTCAATCCCATTTGCTTGTAAATCTAATAATGTTTACCAAGATTCAAAAGTGCACCAACCATACTCAATAGTAGATCATTTTTCATCTGTGTGCACCCAAGTGCCAATTTTTGATTTGGCTTATTTAATTAATGCAGCATTACCTACTTTTGTTAAGAGTCTTATCCAAATATTCTAAATTAAAAACTGAATTGTGTAATCTTCCATTATACGTGTACTGTTGTTTGCAAAATTCAATTTCATTTCACAAATGGAGAAATCAGGGTCTCAAAAATAATCATTTTCAAAATGACATTCTAGTGGTGGATTAGATACAATGATTTAAAATCTGATCTGGATTAACCACTGTGTTGTCAAATAGTTTGAACTGAATTTGCAACCCTTTTGGATAAGAGGTTTCCAAAACAAATTATGTTGACTAACTTGGATTAACCCAAAAGAAAACTTCTCAGGAACAACAAAAGATCAAAGTTCAACATTCAAATATGTATCAATACCATCTGTGTATAAAGACAATTACATCACTGGAAGACAACAGTCCCAATATTATCACCAGGGTGTATATTGCAGGATGAGGATGAAGTTCAGAAAGACAAACCTAGAGGTTTGAGCTTCCTGAATGTCCTGCCAAATGTCCTTGAAGTTTTGTCTATTTGGATTTACTGCCAAACTTCTGGTCTGATTGACAGGGTGGCAACAAACGAAAGAGGAAAACCTGCAAAGGAAGGCTGCATTGAAGCTCAGGAGGCTCCAATGGGTGGATAGGGGTGGGGTGGTTGGAGCGGTCATCAGGGTGGGGTGATGGTCAGTGAGCAGAGTCATCATTTAGGAGGCGGGGCAGTGGACAGCAAGTTAATGGATAGGTTGGGTCTGGGTCCAAGCTCCTCCTGACCCTCAAATAATGCAGTAAAGGTACTCACCAAGGCAAGGAGGCCCATCCAGCTGTGGGTAAGAGTAGTATCCTCATTGTTATTGCAGACTCATTAACATATTTCAATGATCAACAACCTCCCCAGAGCAATTACCTCATGTACCTGCTCTGTAAAAGCCCTAGCTTTTACCCTAGGGTGTACCTGAGGCTGGTTAGATTGTTGCTTCAGATTTTACAGTCTCCTTCTCAAAGCCCACCTGCTATAGGGGCTTAGAATTATGCACCCCCAGTTCTGGAGGAATTATGTTTAAAAATGGTGGAAACTGAGATTTACTGAGGGGAGAACAACTTTCCAATACTTAAACAGAATTGGCACCTTGGTCAAAATAATGGAATGCCATATTTGTAAAAAGACATTAAACTAATCACAGAAGAACATAAGAAACAGAAGTAGAAGTAGGCCAGTCAGCTTCTCAAGCCTGCTCTGTCATTCAGTAAGATGACAGCTGACCTTTTACCTGAGTTCCACTTTCTGAAATAATCCTTTATCCCAGTGTTCCCTTGAATATCAATTGCTGTCTTAAATATACTCAGTAACTGAGTCTCCATAGCCCTCTTGGGTGAGAATAGCAAAAGGTTTGCTACCGTCTAGTAGAAGAAATTTTTCTGGGTTCTGTCCTGAGGTGTTTGAGGTTGTGATCTCAGAACGCCACAGCCAGGGGATATATCAGCCCTGCAATTTCCCTGCCAAACCCTGGAAAAATAGTATTGGAAGCAGTCGGTTTATGTATCTCTGT
>JARFYF010000001.1:101148023-101160448 GCA_030265395.1 Rhina ancylostomus
ATTAATCTCTGTTACTGCACACTAGCTGCTACAGTCCCATAACCGCATTTCCTGAACTGCAAGAAGTAACACACTCAACAAGTTTGCTAATGCAAATGGAAGTACACCTTCTAATTCAAGTTGCAGTATTACTGAATTATACACAAATATATACACACATACATACAAACAAACATTGGGAGCAGGAGTAGGCCACTTGGTCCTCTCAAGCCTGCTGCGCTATTTAATAAGATCATGGCTGATTTGGCTGTAAGCTCAACTTTGCATTCCTATCCATCCAGTAAACTTCACCGCCTTGCTAATTAGGAATTTATCTACTTCAATCTCAAAAAATTCAAAAGCTCTCTTCCCGTCATCTTTTGATGCCGAGAACTCCAAAGGTTCACAGCCTTCAGAAAAGATGTCACCTCACCTTTGTCTTAAATGTGCAACTCTTTAATTTTAAACAGTAACCCCTTAATTCTAGATTCATTAACAAAAGAGAACATCCTCTCCTCACTCACATCATCAGAACCCTGCAAGATCTTTGTATGTTTTATTCAAGTCCCATCTTATTCTTCTAAACTCCAGTGGATCTGAGCTTCACCTGTCCAAACTTCATTAAGACAACCCACTCATTCCAGTATGTACAATTAGAATCAATTTAGGCAAGATAAAAAATAGATAGGGGCAAAAAACATTGGCAAGTGTTATTTACATGTCATCAAATATTAGGCATGGCATAAATCAGGAAATTAGAGGTGCATTTAACAGAGGCTATATAAATTTAAGAGACTTTAACGTGTAGCATGGACAACTCAAACTTAGGGTGAACGTCTTCATGGAATATATACAAGATGCCTTTCTAAATTAATATGTCGGTGATCGAACTAGGGAAGAGGTTATTTTGGACTTCCATTGGACAACAACAATATTGTTGCTATGGAGCTTTTGGGGAAAAATTACCATAATATGACAGAATTTGATACGGTTTGAAAGTGATGCAATTCAGTACAAAACTGGGGTCTTAATCAAAATAAACTTTGAAAGTACAAGAGGAGAGTTTGCTGTGAATAATGAGAGAATACATTGAAAGGTACAGTGATGAACAGTGGTTAGAATTTGAAGAAATAATGCAAAAAAAAATTGCTCAAGGCACAAAAGCCACAAAGAAAATTGGTTCATCAGTGTCTGACAAAAAAATTAAATTTAGCGTTATATCTAAGGAAGAGGCCTATAAAGTTGCAAGAAATAACACTGGGTACGATAATTGGGAACATTTTAGAGCTCTGCAAAAGCTCAGGAAATTGATAAAGAAAGCAAAATGAATTAGAAGTTAGCAATATGACTCCATTAGGAACATGGAGAGAGGAAACATTGAACTGTTAGCCTTAGCAGGGAAGGAAATGCTGTTGGTAACAAGCAACAACAATCAGCTGGATGGTAACAGTCTTTTTCCTAGGGTAGGTTAGTCCAAAACCAGGGGGCATAGATTTAGAGAGGAGAAAGGTTAACAAGGGACCTGAGGGGCAACTTTTTTACTCACAAAGAGTGGTGAGTATATGGAATGAGCAGCCAGAGGAAGTGGTTGAGGGAGGTACAATAGTATCATTTAAAAAGCACTTGGATAGGTACATGGAGGAGTGGAGCTAGGAGGGATATGGGCAGAATGCAGTAAAGTGGGACCAGCTGCGTAGGAGTCCTGGTCGGCATAGGCTCGTTGGGCTTGTATCCATGCTGTATTGCTCTCTGACTCTATCAAAGATTAAGTAAGTAATAACAGAGTAGTTTAAAAAGGATAGTAGGATTAAGCAGAGACCACGTGGATTGGTGAAAGAAAAACATTTGACTAATCTGAAATTCTTTGAGGATATGACTAATAGGATTGATAAGGGGGAAGCTGTGGATGTGATTTATTTGGATTTTTGGAAGGCATCTGAGAATGTCTCACACAGAAGTTGGTCAACAAGGTTAGAGCACAAAAAATTGACATGGATTGAGAATTGGTCATTGGACAGAAAGCAAAGAGTGGGAATAAGTGAATCATTCTCAGGTCTGCAGGCTGCAATTAGTGGGGTACTGCAACAATCATTGGTTGGGCCCACGATTTTCCACAATGTATGTCAATGATTTGGGTGAGGAGACTATTCCCAAGTTTGCTGATGATAGTGAGTGCAGAGGATGTAAAGAGGCTTTAGAAGGACATATACAAGCTGTGTGAGAGTGCAAGGACATGACAGTTGAAATAAAATGTAGTTAATACTTTGGTATACATAACATAAAAATGGTACTTGTTAAATGGTGAAAGGTTAGGTAGTGTTGATGTTCAGAGACGTTAGAGTGCCTGCACACAATGTAGATGGCCAACATGCAGGTGCAACAAATTCAGGAGGATTTGAACACAGGAATAGGAAGGTCTTATCACAATTGTATAAGATATTGTGTAGGGCACATTGTGTGTATTTTTGGTCTTCTTGTCTAAAAAATGATGTACCTGCCATCGAGAGAATGCAGCAAAGCTTTCCTGGACTAATTCCCGGGATGGTGAATTAGCCAGATGAGAAGCAACTGAGTAGACTAGGCCTGTATTCTTGAGTGTTAAGGAATGAGCGGAGATCTCATTAAAACATACATTTTTTCAAGTGCATGACAAGTTGGAAAAGTGTTTTCTTTGGCTGAGGAGTTTAAGACCAGAAGACATGTTTCAGAATAGAAATAGGCTAGTTAGACCGAAATAAGGAGAAAATTTTCCAAAGAGTGGTGAACTGCTGTAATTCCGTACCCACAGGGCCCTAGAGGCTCAGTCACGTGTTCACTCAGAACAGAGATCATTTGATTTCCAAATACTGAGGAATTCAAAAGATACAGGGACTATGATGAAAACCTCCACAGAAGTAAACATGTTCCGAATGAACGGTGAAGCAGGCTCCGAGGGCCGGGTAGGCCTACTCTTTCTCCTATTTCTTATGTTCTTACAACTGCTTCCAATGCACTAGCTTTTACTCCAGATGGGCTCTCAGCAGTGGCCAATACCATATAACCAAGTACTACTTCCCAACTTCAACATTCAAATCCTTTAGCAATAAGGGATAACATTGTCACCTCTGCTAATTACTTGCTGTACTTAAATACTGATGTTTTGCAATCATACATTGAGACACCCTGATCCCTTCGTAATCCCCCATTATTTAGACATTTTCATTTATTTTTCCTGCCAAAATGGTCAGTTTCCCATCTTTACACATAATATTCCTTTGGCAGATCTTTCCCCAGTCACTTAATATTATCTATATTGCATTTGATAGCGTCCTTAGGCCCTTTCACAATTTAATTTCCTACACCAGCAAATTTAGCAGCCACAACTCTGGTGCCTTCATTTATGTGAACTGTAAAATGCAATGCCCCAGCACGGATCCCTGTCGTACTATGTTGACTTAAGTGATTACCTTGATTTTTGTTTTAAAATATGACCTGTATAACATTGTTAAGAATAGCTTTTAATGTTTTTCTATCATCCAAATTCATTTACATTTCCTGGCGGTTCTGGTCACCAAACTACAGGAAGGATGTCAGTAAGATTGAAAGAGTGCAGAGGAGATTTACTAGAATGTTGCCGGGTCTTCAGGAGTTGAGTTACAGGGAAAGACTGAATGGGTTAGGACCTTATTCCTTTTCCTTGGAGTGCAGAAGAATGAGGGGAGATGTGATAGAGGTTTACAAAACGATGAGGGGCATAGACAGTTAATACAAGTAGACTCTTTCCACCTAGATTAGGAGATATAAGTACAAGAGGACATGGCTTTAGGGTGAAAAGGGAAAGGTTTAGGGGGAATATTAGTGGGAACTTCTTCACTCAAAGAGTGGTGGGAGTGTAGAACGGGCTGCCATCTGATGTAGTCAACACGGGCTCACTCTCAACTTTTAAGAGTAAATTGGATAAATACATGGACGAGAGTGGTCTGGAGGGTTATGGGCTGGGTGCAGGTAAATGGGACTAGCATAATAATGTTTTGGCACAGACTAGAAGAGCCGAATGACCTGTTTTCTGTGCTGCAGTTTCCTATGGTTCTAGGATATCTTACATTTTTGATTAAATAATTATGTAAACACAGTTTACCTTTACAAAGGCTTTAAACAAGTGTCATCCCCTCTCCCCTTCTAACCCTTCTCATTCAGTGTCAGTAATGGATACATCTGGTAGGCATTATGCCCCATGTGTCAAGAGAAGCAGTGTGTTTGCCAGCATCAGACCTTCTGCTGGAGGAACTGATGTATCTGGCTATAGCCACACCCAGACTGGGAGGAGTTGTGGCAAATACCCAGAGCTTCAATCCAAACCACAAGATGTAGTGATCATTTCCAAATCTATCCCAAACTCATCTGACTCTTAGTCATATCATTTCATTTCACTAATAGCTCCAATCACAGATCCCAGAATGCATAAACTATTACTGCAGCTTTTGCAATTAGTTTTGAACGTTGCTCCTTTCCATCCCTGATTTCACTGTGTAATCAATCCATCCTATTTAAATCCCCCCCCCCCCCCAAAACATGATCCTCCACAGTGATTGGAACAGGGAAACCCAGCTAATTTCAGTTACCTCCTCCACCACCCCCCACCCACCCCTGGATCTGTTAGAATAATATCTAACAGGACCCCAAGCTGGGCAGACCAGTTATTGGAACCTAGAGCAGGAAGCTGCCTGGCCTACACCAGCCTCAGAACATACATAATCCAGTATTGGTTACTTAATAGTTTGGCTAGATCTTTGATCAGTCTAATGGGCTCATCTCTTGCAAAATGTCAATCACTTGAAGAACAATTGGGGTCAATTACTTTATAAGGAAATAATAAAATTGCACTTTTACATGATTTCAGACCTACCAAAGTACTTGAGCAATAGAGTGCATTTAAAGTGCAGCCGCCATTGCATTGCAGAAAATGTGCCAGCTGGATTGTACGCAGACAAATGAATTGCAAAATAACCTGTGTGTGGTTGAGGGATAGGATCGTGCATGACACAGGAAAACTCAACTGCTCCTACAAATGGTGGTTATGGGATCTTTCATCTCTACCAGTGCCTAGTTTAAAAAAAAGGCAGATAGCAATGCAGCATTGCTTCGATAGCCTAGATTTGATGCTCACTCTCTGGAATGAAACTTGAAATCAATTTAACAGATAAGGGACTATTATCCAAAGAACTAAACTACTACTGAGCCAATGATGGTCATAGGTTGTGGGTTATCTGTCATTTTAGAAATAGCAGACAGAAATCTGTATCCTTCTCAGAGTACTAGCAAAAGATTGCCAATTACTTATACATATAATATGAAGAACCCCAATTGGCTGTCATTTTATAGATAAAGTAATTCCTATCTGGGACCTTTTGTAAACTGCTACAAAAAATAAAATTTAAGACATCCTCTTGATTAAGTCACATCTGGATGAACAGTTTGGAAAAATGGCCAAGGGAATGAATATATAAGAATACATTATGGGAACTATTCCTGAAGTCATTTATCAACATGTGTGTATGTGTGTATTGTGGAGGGTCGTCGTGGCTGTCATGTGACAGCACTGCTCACTACCTGGACAGAAGACACACCACCGCCAATCAAGGTTTGGCCCTGCCCCACCTATCAGCATGCACCTGACCATTGGACCTTTGTACTTGGCCTTGGGCCATTGGCCTTTGTAATCTATTAGTCCTTGCTGGCACCGTGCCATTGGCCTTTATAAATCACCTGAGCTGGACCCACCCAGCCCTCTAGCACTATAAAGAACGCCACATGAGCTTGGATCTTTCTCTTTTGCCTTCGAGGGATCACCCTGCTTCACTCCAGGCTGAGGACCGTAGAACAGTGGTGGAGAAATCATTGGTGAGGTGTGCACTGTTGAAAGGTTGGGAGCATTTTAGTTAGTGTCCCTCGTAGCATAGAGCCGTGCCTGCACTGAGTCAAGGGGTGGCGTTTATCATGTTGCTTTTCCTTGATTGCATGTAACTAGTCTGTTTTGTGTGTGTGCACGCGCGTGTGCATATTTTACCCCATTGCAATTTTCCCACATCTCGCTATAAACGTGCACCTGTGTATGTTATTCCCTTTACCATTTTCCCTGCTCATCTTTTGTAAATAAATCATTTACTGCCAGACTGTGTTCAGAGTCCTTGCCTTCTGAGACCCCGAATCTGTTTCACAACACTAATTAACCTAAAACCAGCACATCTTTGGGATATGGGAGGAAACCGGAGCACCCAGAGGGAGAAAGTGAATGTTCCACACTGACAGTACCAGACGTCAGGATTGAACCCAGATTGCTGAAGCTGAGAAGCAGCCCCTCTACTAGCTGCACCACTGTGCCTCTCCAAAGTGAAACATTCTTCTAAACTCCAGAAAGTATAGGCCCAAACTACTGAATTTTTCCTCATAAGACGATGTCCTTCTCTGAATCTAGTGAATGTTAACTTTAGTTGCACTGTCTCCAAGTCAGATAGTACAGGCTCAAGCATAAAGAGTGACCATTTGAATGAGGGGCCAAGATCTGCTGACACCACAACTGTAATTTTAGTTCATCTCAACTGCTGGGGTGTAACTGATTTTGATTCTCAAGTGTTCCCACAGATTGAACTGTTTCGCATCAGTTCTGAAGATTATTTCCATTCTCACAGAATTTGTTGGAGCTGAAATGCAACATTGTGGTAAGAAAGATTGAAAGAAATGTTGGGAAAATGACAATTTGACATCAGTCCTCACTTGTATTGGTTCTGTTGTAGACCCTTTGTGTAGGATCATAGGTTGCATGCCATCATGAAGCAAATGTAAAATGTAGATGAATTTTGTGAGCAACCATATTTGAGGAGTTACTCTGCAGTCCCTCCCACTTGATGAAGTCAAAGGCTTTAGTGAGGTTGAAGAAGGTCACATGGAATGGTTGGTTTTGCCTCCTGCATTTCTCTTGGAGTTGTTGTGCAATGAAGGTAATATCCATTGTGCCTCTAGATGGTAGGAATCCATACTGGAATTCAGGGAGCAGTTCTTTGGCCACTGAAAGGCAGTGATTAGGGAAACCTTGTCAATGACTTTCCCTGCCTCAAACAGAAGGAAGAGCCCTCTCTAGATACCACAGTCAAACTTCTTGAAGATGGTTATGATTAAAGCATATCTGAGATCTTCTACTGTACCTTCCTCTTCCCAATGTGGACAATGAGATTGTGGATTTCTGACTTAAGCTCTTCACCATCAAGTATTAAAACTTCAGCAGATATACCATCTGTGCCTGAGACCTTGCTTTTTTGTTAGGTTATACCTTTCTCAGCTTCTTATTGATCATGAGTGGCATGCATGGAGGCTGTTTCAAGCCATCATCAATTCGTTCTTTGAAACAAATGAGGGGAGGGCTTTCCACTTAACATTTACAAGTCGATGGCCCTCTACCAGCTTGTGCCCAAAGTACAACGTGGCCCTCTGACAATAAAGTGCCATGGAAAACCCTGAAAAATGTGGACTATGTGAGCCATGTCATTTATAATGTTTTACAGCTTCTACCTCTTGCTTCAAACATTTAGAGGAACAAGAATAATATTTGGAAAGATTGAAATGGCAACCATTTGTAATCCTGTAACAATACCAACTGTAAATAACAAACTAACAGCATAAATCATTTGAGTAATCTTTTATTATCGGAATTGAGCCTGCCAGTAAAAATGTTCATTCTTAATTTATAATTCAATTTTATGTCTTTTTAAAAGATGCAACAAGTAACCCCATACTGTTTCTAAAGAATGTAAGGGTTTTGTATTTTCCATCAAACTAGTATTTAAATATTCATTTCATTCAGAATAACTATTTGTGAAATTTTTCTTTATCTTATCTTACCTCCTAGAAAAGAATATTTTTAATATCAAAGTTCTTCTTTACCAGAATGCATGCATTAAAGATGACATAATTGACCCACCAAACTTAATAGGCAACTGTTGAAAGGTTTGCATTAAATTTATCAAAATCATGGATCAAGGGAAATTTGAGACCAGAAATGTTCATTATTCCAATTACCTTTTGGCAGCATTTATTCAGGTATTAGATAATGGGCTTCCAGTATCTAACTTGCACAAGAGTGGTCAAACTTACTCATTAATTACAGTAAATGCTGTCTTGACAGTACAGGCAAATCCAGCGGTGTGATTAGCGATTGGACCAAACTAAGCCGACTGCCCTTCACAGACTATCAACCTGAAATGTTGAGACTGATTCTGATTCTCTCTGCATGGGTGCAGCCTGACCTGCTCAGTAAGTTTGGCTCCAGGGTCAGGGTTCATAGCTGGTGCTGTTCCTGGAACACCGCACACGCACACGCACACACACACATGCACAGTAGCACAAAAAGATTCCATCTAATTGCGGTTGTCACAAGTTATTATTTGGCTTTCTCTCGTGTCCTGCTCTATAATCCACATTTATGCTAATTAGCTATTTAAAGTTAATGGACAACTACCCAAATTTGTTGTTCTGATTTTGACTTCGAACAGGAAATTGCAAACATGTAGTCCTTCAATTGTCCTTTTCAAAGCTACACAAATCTGTCCAACTATATGCAAATATGCATTGACAAGCAATGTCAATGCTATCTGCTCTACATTAAATGGCAATAGCACATCAGAAATTATACCATCCATCAACAGACTAATGTGGGTCCAAAACCAGCCAAATAAACCTTTTCTGTTTTGTTCCTGTTGTTAGCTCGCCCCCAGAGCTGCTTATTATCCAGCTCTTTTTTAAAACCCAAACTTCATCACTGACTGGTGGGTGGATAGATTTGGTAGGGGCTGTGGGTGGAAGGATGAATTTTATTCCCACCCACTCAGTAGCGGAAATGGGTCAGCTGAGCAATTAAAATGCTCAAGGTTACTTACCCGATGGAAAGCTCTATTCATCCTGTCATTTAAACATGTTCTTCTGAAGTTGGCAAGGTCTTTTGTTAAATATGGTAATCAAAGCACCAAGATACTAATCAGACCCTTATAGCATTTCAGCTCAGTACTGGATACCGCTAGGCAGAACCAAGTCAGATGTGGCTGTGAAGAGACTGAACGGTAGGAATTTTTACCTTTCTATGTTTTACCTGGCTCACAAGTACTTGCTTGGGCTCTAAAGGGAATCTTTCGGTCTCCTCAAGCCCTTATTCCTTCTATTCCTTCCTGGAACCTTAAAGTCACACCTCTGTTCACGTTGCTATCCTGTTCCCTTCCATTACTTACCAGTTTGAAAATAGTGGACCAGTAACATGGTAATGCAGTTTGACAGGACATATTGCTGTAACATCATACTGCCATAGGAGAAAACTAATTCTGGTGGAAACTCAGAGTGCTAAAACCAAATTCCATTGTGCTGATAAAATATTAATATTTCCAGATGCAATGGCAATACTCATTTTGTAAGTAACTTAATTAGTAGCACATAAAAGTGGTTGATGTCATATTGTTTTGGATTCAACTGCCTCTTGTGGGCCAGAAGAATTGGTTAATGACACAATCAGCAAATTTTCCACTTTGACATGACTTTTTAAAGTTCTACCAACTTTGGGACAATTCTTCTCAAGCAAAGTCATTGGTAAGCTTAGACAAGCTAGCTGGACCTAATTTCCATTCCTTCTGCAAAATTGCTTTGCTAATAGAGAAAATTAATTTGGATGTTGCACTGAAGTAGTCTGCCCAGATTTCAATCAGAATACTACACTCCACTTCTCATGACACTTTTATTTATCTGGTTGCTGCATATTGTAATGTCATCTCAATTTCTGTCTCTTTTTCCAAGGATTCCCCCACATCCCCCTCTGCCTTTTATAGTTGATGAGGGATAAAAAAAGAACAAAATATGTATTTAAAAAGTGCCTTTCAAATTCCTCTTTAGATACTACAAAACACTGTGTCACTAATTAAGTACTTTTGAAACATTATCACTGTTGACACGAACAAAAAATGGCAGTTAATTTATACTCAGCAAGCTCCCGCAAATGGCAATGTGATAATTATTAGATAAACTGCATTTCTGATGCTGAGAAAGGAAAGAATATTGGTCATGGCACTGCTCTTCTTCAAAACAATGTTGTGGGAACATAGGGATCTGGATTTCCAAAAGTGAAGGTCTCCCTGGGAAAGCATTGAAGTGTCGATCAAAATTTTGGCACTCATGTCTCTGGAATGGGATTTGAACAAACACACTTTTAGATGGAAAATAAGAATGTTAAGGACTAAGTCACAGTTGATATTGATGCTTCAATAACTGTACTCCCCCAGGGTCCCATTTAAATGACTACTTTGCATATGGACAATTGAATTCTGTTCTTTCATTGTCAGAAACATTACAACTGAACCCAATCCAGCCCTCTGATAGTCATGAATATGCATCACTAGCAGGGATTGCTGGATGGTAATGATCAGCAATTCAAACTGATTTTCCTTACCATAAAGTAGGAAAGCATGCAATCTGACCCCTCCAGCTACCCCCAAACTGCAATAAGCTCACTCAGCACAGATCTGTGAATATAAAGGGTAATGTCTAATCTATTTCATGTGTATTCCTTGTAGGACTGATTTCTAAATAGATAAAACAAAATTAAAAAAATGGACTGTGTGTAGATTTCCTGCAGAAAAGTAATTATGAATATTGGGGTTCACATAACAGATCTGACTTATCTACAAATGCAATGGGAAAATAGAAATCAATCATTTTAATAAACTGTCCATTTTGCATTAATCTACTTAAGCAGCTACCTAATAATTTATCTACTTGAGTGCTTGCTTAGTTATTTGTACATATTACAACTTTATCATGTGGCTGATTATTGATGCAGGTGAGAGCAGAAAACTGGTTATGATGATTAAACTGATTACTGTGAACCGATGGTACTTCAATGGCCAATCATATTAGTAAAATACTAGCTCTAAATGAAAAACATATTCCACATATGTCACTAATTGTGGTTAACAAAAGTCAGAAACAAAGCAATAGAAAGTCAGGTAAAACTAACATGATGTGATCTAAGGATGTGGAAATGAACTAAGAATACTGCAAAGTTGTAGAGTGCACTTTCCTTTAATGTACTTAACAACCAGAAATGACAATTAAAGGCCCAGAAATTCATCAACACAACGCCAAAAAAAGGATGTAGATCACATGGTGTCAATCAATTTTGTACAGTCATTAATAGGGGTGGATGTTTCGGTGGGAGAAATAGGTCTCCAGGAAACTCTTTCTCTGATGTCCAGTTTGCTCAAAAGATATCAAAGATAGTGTCACATCCAAAATTAATTTCTGGCAAGACTTTCAGCAACACTGGTCTGAATAATGAAAGAAGTAGCTTTTTATAATGCTCATGGCTTAAATCAAATGTTCCTTACTGGGTCAGGCATATCTTTCCTACAGTCATTATCAGAGTTCTGCACAGCTCTCTGCCAAACAAACCTCAAGTGGATTGAGCCAACCTCAAGCAGACAAACATCAAGTAGCAGACAAGCACAAGGGCTGCAGCAGTGCATGTCAGGGTCACTTCGCTCTCTAAAACCTTTCCTCAGGGTCTTGAAGACTGCCTGTGCTGAGGAATGCCATGTATGGCTCCTTGCTGTATACCGCTGCATTGCAAAATTCAAGAAAAGCTCTGGTGTGGAAATATATATTTTTGATAAATGGGACATTGACAGTCACACCTGGAAAGGATATTTAGCTGCATTTCAGTGCTTCCAAAAATGCAAACATTCATAGAGAGTATTCATGTTCTTAGTGCCACACACTGGCAACTTCCTGTCATGAGTTCCCCTTAGGGAAAGTTAGAGGTTCCCATGCCAGCAGGAGGCCAAGTTCATGAGTAACTTCGACCAGTTATAATTTGTCTGCATCACTGGAAGCAGGCTACAACTATACATAATTAACAAAAGTAAAACCCATCAAAGAGTCCATGGATACAAAATAGGCCGAGCAAAAGAAAACGCAGAGAACTGATGAAAGGTTATTTTTCAGACTAGTGAGGATGGTGTTGTGACCACTCTAATAATAAATGATGAGGAAGAAGGTAATAGATTTAAAATTGGAAATAGAAATATCTGCAAAATGCACAATCTAAGAAGATGAAATTTAACACCGAGGAATGTATTGAGGTTAGTTTTAACTGGAAGATTTAGAACAGTCAATTAAATGGCGCAATTTTAAAGGGATGCAGAAACAGAGACCTGCAGGAATATACAAGTACCTAAAGTTGACAAGATATATTAAAAAGCTGTTTAAAAGGCCTTCAGCATCTTTGATTTTATAATTGAAGATCTAGAGTGCAAAACCCTCACTAAAAACCGATCAAGGACACATGAGTATTGCATCTAATTCTGGGCACTGCACATTAAGAAATATGTCAAGATAAAGATGGTGCAGAGTAGATGGGAATGTTGGGGGAACAAAAT
>JARFYF010000001.1:101200426-101215305 GCA_030265395.1 Rhina ancylostomus
GCAAGGCAAAACAGGTTGGCAAGCAGAGGGATAGTTAGTAAATGGAAATTACTGAGTTAAGGCACAGTTTTAAGTGGCTGAAAGATTTTGGAGAATAGGCAGGAGGACAGCGAGAGGAACACTGGAATAATCATTTAAATACCTTAGTTTAATTCCACAGTCTGGCTACGGATTAGAAGACAATTACTCTTATTTCTGGTACTGATCTATGGGTGTTGTATTCTGCAGAAACGACTTGTTTAATACCCTGTTTATGCTCATGTTACTAATGCCATTAATTATTTAACAAGTTTCTATCATTTTCTTGAACTTGTCCCTCATCGAACCTTATTTCTAGTATCTAAAGCAGATTTCTCTTTGAATTCTGCCAATTCCATTCATTGTCAATCTGAAGATGTAGCATAAAATTCAATGATTATTGCAATTTACAAAATGTTCCGAAAATATACTGTGTTATTCAAAACATTGTTGTAAGTTGAGCTTTACCTGTCAGGTTGTTAACTAGTCTATGTCCTTCCACCTACTATTGACTTTTCCAAAGCAAAACCAACAACTGTTATGTTACAGCCTAAATGCCATTTTACAATTTCTGGTATTTGTTTCCGAGGCAATTCACCATATTTGGCATATACAAAAAAAAACATGGACTTGGTTTTCCTATTTTACAAACAAGACACACTTTAAAATGTAAAGCAATAAGCAAACATAGCTCAATATTCCCTAGGGAAGTGACATACAGAAGATCCTTTGCATTAGAAATCTTCATGGAAGTAAAGATTTCAGCTATAGAAATCTTGTAAAATAAAAATCACAATCTGAAGTATATTACATTCTGCTACTATCACATTAATTAGAATGACTTGATTTGTACAGAAGATTTAGGATAGAGTTTGAATTGAATGGAGCTTCAGGACTAGATTTTTTCTACCTAACTGCATTTATATAATCTCCTTGGCGAGGCAAGCACTGGTTGAAGGAAGGGAGAAAGCTCTACCATAATTCAGGAGGACTTCTGTCCCCTTGTTCTTTCAATCCATCAGTAAGTATTGGTTCCCAAAATTCTGGTTTTTATTTTATATTTCTTTGGCTTAAAGGTTAACCTTGTGGTCTGTTTGGCACTAAAGACTATGAGCCATTAGGATAGCTTTCACTTTTGATATTATCTTAAATTGTAAAATGTTTCAAAAACTTATTGAGAAGATGCAGATTATTATGTAAAATAAAACATAGCATTGCATAGTTACTTTATCCATTTCAAACTTCTCTCTTAAATGTTTTTTTTCAACAGCCAGATTTTTGCAGCAAGACCACTTGCAAGCATTTTGAAAGAATTAAGGTCACAGATCAAATTGAATGTCATCTCAAGAATCAATGTTGACAGAACAAATGTCTGGGAAGGAGCTCTGAGAGAGATGAGAAGAAAAGTATTCAGGCCTACTAGCACAATTTGCATTCAGTATTCAAATGATGCTGGAAAATATCAAACTTCTGATGTAGAAAATCCTCTTCATGATTTCTTTAATTTGCTCATGCATCATCTTCAGAATTCAACCCTATTTGATGGTCTGACTACCTCAAAGAACTTAACTCTCAATTCTCAAGGTTAGACATTTTTCACAAATATTTAGACTTCATGTTTATGGTTTATATTTTTTTTGCATTCACATTTGATTTTGACATTGTACAAGAAAAAATGAAGAATTACTACATTAGGTTTGTTTGTTATTTGAGTTGACTTTTGCTTGGGTGCATTTTGCAATCTGTGTTTCATGCAAGATCAGATACACATAAAGTACTCGAGTGGCTACACAATTCACTGCTAAATGGAAATACTTGTTACATTCATTGTAGAATTAAAGCCCAACAGGTAAACTAAAACTTTTTAAGACCTCAACTAACAACCTCTTTAAAAAGTGTCTGGTACATGTGCACAAAGGAGCATATCCTTTTTGATGTCCACATTCATTTGAATATTCTTCATGATGCTCTTTCACAATTATTGTATGTTCAGTTTGTCACGTATTATGAACATTTGTAAAAGTCACTAAAAATGCACTGTCATGCAAGAAAGAGGGAGCCATAGGGGAGCAAATGTTTTCATTGCATCGCGATGCAAAAAGTTTGTTAACCAATAACAATGTATAAAATCTAAGAGGATTAAAATTAAGTGTAATTTTGCATTTTGACATAATTTTTGTTTTCATCATTTTTTTCCAATAACAAATTGAAGTATACAAATACTAAATGAGAATGGAAAGATTTGCCTCAGATTTTAATGATGATTAACCATCACTAATTAACTAATAGTTTAATATTTTACTTCTCTAACAGCACTGCTTCCTAAAGGAATTCACCCTCTTGTGTTGTGAATAAATCTACATAGTATAAAGTTTGTACATGACATTATACTTGCTAGATTTCTTGGGGTATTTCTGTTGGTGTGATTGGTGAATATCTTGTTCTATTTGAAGGAAATAGAGAAATGAGATATCTATTGACCTGTGTTATTTCTTCATTTGTTCCATTGCAACAATATCATGGCATATAATTCAACATCAGCTGCTGTAAGCAATTAGCAACAAAGCTTGGTTTGAAATGAGGTAAAGCAAGCTGTCTGCCAGGGGAAAGCAAATCAATTATGTGGAAATTTGCTTACATTTAATGCACAGTATACACATACTCGGTCAAGAATAGCTTGTAAAATTGAATAATTCCAATTTAAAATAAAAAGCAGATTCTTCCAAGTTGTTGCTATATGTCTGGCACTCCTAGTAATTAGAAAGTTGAATCAATTTAAATAAATATATATGTACATTATTTATTGCTACCTCGGGTGGTTGCAAAGTGCTTCAATGCCAAGTATTGATGTTTTGGGTGGTGTAATGGAAGGTAGTGGATGGATTTCTTGCCTATTAAATCCACCCACTCTCAGTGCATTAGAAAATATAAATCCATGTATTTACATTTATTTCTTTTTATAGCTCTTAGGTTAGACTGGTATTATGAGGCTGGACGAATGATTGCACTATCCTTAGTTCATGGTGGTCCATCGCCAAACTTCTTATCTAAAACACTATTTAACTGTCTGGCTTATGGACCAGAGATAACTGAACCAACTATAGAAGATGTGGCATCATTTGAGGTGGCACAAAAGATCATAAAGGTAAAATCTTGAACTACTTTTAAATGTTGTTGTCAAGGGCACTCTCCTGGCACAGTTTTTGCCAAAAGGAGATTAATTCCAATCTCAAAACAATTGATCTTGGAATATAAATCCTGTCTATTTGTTGTGTATAAAGTAATAATACAAGGTGAAGAATGAGTTAAATAAAATTGCTAACAGGCTTAAGCCCGTAGCCTAAAAATGTTTGACAAAATCTGGCAGTCCCTCCCAGAGAACACTTTCTGTAGAAAATGGGGAGACAAAGTATCATGTGCAGTTAGAGGCAATATTCTGAGGAAAAGAGCTTTATTGTGAATTGGTTTATTTAACAAATACTTGGTGCAAATAATTTGTGTGTTTTTAAATAAGAAATGTTTCATTTCTAAAACTNNNCTCTCTTGAATAATGCACATCTCAGCAACAGGTTGCTGATCCTCAACCCACCACTCTTCAGTTCTGAATTACAAGTACTTCCCACAGAGAGGGAGGTAAAAAATATCTCTGACTAATCCACGCAGCAATATTGTGTGCCATGCACACCTGAGAGTAACTTTTCTATCCACTCTCTTGATCCTGAATTCAGTATGGAATGTGGGGAGGAGAGAAATTGGGCTGAATCTTAATAGCAAATGCTGGGTATTCTGAACAAAAATACTCAACTCCCTGAATGACTTAATGTGCTCCATTTCTTGACTCCATATGAAGTCCAGTAAAGGAGCTCCAGGTTACAGTGCCACAGTGTCTGAGAATCTGGTGATTCATTGTGGATTATAGTGCTGCATCGGGGAAGGTGAGTTTTTTAATTATTCCTGTCTTTAGTTAATGTTTTTAACTTGACTACTTTGTCCTTTTCCAATGATTTTTTTTTTCTTGTTTTAAAATAGTTTGTTATTTTAGATTTTTAAACATCTCTAAATGATGAAGACATTTTTTAAAAAAAACATTAGAAGTCCTCCTCAGCTGCAGGCAGAGCTTTGCAACATGTCCAAGCTCTCAGATTTTCAGGCCTGCAGCTTCCATAGTATTCTGTTGGAGCTCAGCTGCTGCTCAGACCATGCCACTGGAGTTCAGCTCATTTGAGGTGAGCAAGTTAGGTCACTATATCCATACCAGGTGAGTATGATTTGAGGGAGATATGGTATTGCAATTCTGTGCAGATGGCCCGGTAAGGTTCATCCCCCATACGTTCAGCATCTTGACATCCTTGCATCCATCATTCAAACATTGCCCCATATTTTGAATATTACATTGTACATTAAAAGTCAATACAGCCATGCATCTTGTAGAACTGCAGTCTCGTGGGGCTCCAGTGACCCTGATTCGGTCCTGGCCTCCAATGCTTTGGTGTGGAGTTGCATCTTCTCCCTGTGTGTTGGTAGATTAATTGGCCCCTGTAAATTAATGCTAGTGTGTACATGGATGGTGGTTGGGAGGAGTTGATGGGAATGTGGAGAAAATTAGTGGGAGAATGAGATTTCTATGCGAGTCAGCATAGATGTAATGAGCTAAATGGCTTCATTCTATGTGGTAAAGAAATATGTAGTGTGGAAGCCACGTTTGCATCTGATTTAAATTACAAACCAAGAAAATGCAACAAATCACACCTAGGCAGCAAGATTTGCCTTCAAAAGTAAACAAAAGTGTTTTTTTTTCCCTACAAAAAACCTCTTGAATGATACATGATCTATTAAGCAAGCGTGCTTCAAGTAATTGTATATTTGGCTGCCAAATTGGATTTAACCTCTCATCATTGAGAAACAGTACAGAAAGTCATTTAATGTATATTTGGGAAATAAACCAAGTTCCAAAATTTGCAGCAAAACTAAGTTATTTAATACAAAGTTAATTAATACAATCTTAGTGTTTCAGCTCATGTTGCTTCTTAAAAACTGTTGTTCAAAGCTCAAGGTTTTTATGACCCTGGTTGTGGGTGAGGGAGAGGTGGTTCAAAACTGATGCTTAAATGCTCAATGTATTTCATTATTATGTTTGATCATTCAGATTAAAGAATCCTCGACCCTGGAAGAATTGAAACTATTTATCAATGAAAATGCTGATTACCTTTCAGTAGCTGGATGTTTAAGACCAGTGTGGTCACTGGACGATAAGGAGTTGCTGTTGAAAGATGTTCTGATCTTTCACGTAATCAATCGAGTTCACTCACCCTTAGAAAGGTTTGCCTTTACTTTCTGTATGCTATTAGTTGTGTGAATGAGTGTTCAAAATGTTCTTCAAAATTGAAAGCCTTACTGTAATCACTCGGGCAGTTTTGTGAATATTTAATTTCTGAGCAATTTTCAATGAAAAGTTTAGCAAGAAGTTGCATTTGATTGGAAACTCCAACAATTTTACATTTGCACCAGGATGTGTAGCAGGTTGCATTTGACAGATAGCCAGTTAGGGTGGTAATCATCCAACTTTATACAATTCCAGGTGATGTTAGAGAAAGTTCAGTGCTGAAACTGAAAGACATTGGTATTGTATCCTTCGGGCCTACCTTTTGTTCTGGTGGAAACACTAAATCCAGTCTCTTCAGTTTGTTGTTCATCAATTTCAAATGTAATTTCATGCGGAAGTATCAGCTCACCAAGAAGTGGAAGCCAACCTTTACTCAGCGCTTTTGATCAAAGGCTTGCCATTAAACAATTACAAGGAGACGCTCATGAATTAATTGTTTGCAGTCATAGGGAAATGGCGCCAATACTTGCATCATTCGCACTTCAAACATTTTTAAAAAAATAAGTTTTGTACACTGCTTTAAATCCCCCAAATATAAATCTGCTGCTTTATATTTTATGCATAAAATAATCATTGAATCCCAGGTCAGGTTTATGACTTGCAAGGTGTATGTATTTCTTTTCATTGTTTACTTGTGCATCCTTTCTTCAATGTCCCTGTCATTTTTGGCTTAATTATGTAGATATTTAATTTGTTCTTGATAGTTTATTATCAGACTCCATTGGATCAGCTGGAGGTCTGCATGGAATATTGGCATCCTTAATTATGTCTAATTCTAAACTTTTGTTATGCTGTAGGATATTAAGATTTATCCTGGGGACTATTCCAGTCTCATGTTGGAATTCTAATGGGAATCTGCGGAATTCTTAGAAAGCAGTGAAATCTGGGTGGCCTTGAACCATCATAATTGGTGACAGCCATTATGAGAATGAGCGTTGAAAATCATGTTCTTCAAAACTGGAAGCCTTAATTGCTTTGGACACAAGTGCTCCTTCATGGCAAAATAACAAAAGATAGCTTAATTCTGCTCTTGTATCTTACAGTCTTATAGACACAGAATGATCAAATGTTTTCATGAAAGAAAGAACAGTTGGGGTGACTCTATTTGTATAATTTAGTGAAGGAGAATTTGTTTTGAACCAATTCTCAACCGAAGAAATTCCATTTGAAATCAAAGTTGAATTCTATGTTCTAGGAAAGTTTTGATTTCTGCTATTTAGGACTTTTGTGTCTCAGCATTGGCGGGGAGGAAAAGAGTTTATGGGATTAACACAGTGAACAATTGTGGGGCCAAGTTTTTGATGTGTATCAATGACAGTGGTAGGAATGGGGACAAAAGCTTTCGATAAAGATGAAAGAGGCAAGATTGATAAAGGTAGTTCATAAGCAACCCATCTAGTCACATTTAGACAGATTAGTATAGCATATTGTCAATGCACAAACCGTTTGGGCTGTCAAAATTTAAAAACACAATCAGAGTTGAAGAAATTTTGGGGCTGTAGTTGAAAACTCTTAATGCATAATATTCAACAGTGGTCAGCAAAGGCAACGAGATATTGGACTGATGGGATTTTGGCTAGATGAAAAACATTGTACCATTTGCTGTCTTTCACATTGCTGGACCTGCAATTTGATAGTTTTTTGGAGTTAATTCTATCTGCTGTCAGATGTTTAAAACAGTGTATGGAACTAAACATTTTAAATCTTGTAAAATATATGGTGTTTATTTTCAGTTTAAAAATTAGTTTGCCAGGCCAGTGGGAATATCATTCATATAAAACAGGATATGGTTACATGCCCTGCATCCTTTTATTGACTTTAATGTGTAATATAAATGAATTTAAGTTGCAGTGTATAAAATTAACAAGTTACGCATTGTTTTAATGAGAATGCTTTTTTAATGCTAGGTGAAATGTTTGCTTCTCAAGAAATCATTCAATATGGAATCAGTGTCTTAGTTATCTTCATTGTTAACAGCATGGCCTTCTATGGTGTGCTTCATTAAGTTGATTTAATTCTACCATGCTGATCATCTAACTTCTGTTTTTTTTTGTCCACCTCATGTTGCCTCTTGAAACTGATATGACTTTTACTTCTAATTTGGTCCCTTATCTTCTCAGGTTTCGTGAAGGATTGAAAATTCTTGGTGTGTTGGAAAATATTCAAGCATATCCAGAAAAATTCTCCGAACTGTTGTGTTACAAACCACAGAAATTGTCTTCTGAGTTCATTGGAAACCTTTTCCCAGTCAACTTTTCACCGAATGGAAGTAACAGAATAATTGCAGAATCTAAAGTAGTCAGCTTCTGGAGAGATTATTTGGCAGATGTAGAAGGTATGAAAATTTTACAGTATGTTTTTGCAGCATTGCCCAATTACCAGTAACATATGTGCAGCTGAACTTTTTTGTGGTATGTTCCTGGTCAAGGGGACTGAAACCGTAATGATGTTGGATCCAAATAGGGTGATTTCTGTATTGGTCAAAAGCAGTAATTACAAAAGATCTTTATAAATATTACAACAAAGAAATTCCACAGAGAATCCACTTATCTAAATTTAAAAAAAAATTTTATTTACAGCGTGGGAACCGGCCCAACGAGTGCGCGCTGCCCATTTTAAACCCCATATTAACCTACCCGTACATCTTTGGAATGTGGGAGGAAACCGGAGCACCCAGAGAAAACCCACGCAGACATGGGAGAACGTACAAACTCTTTACAGACAGCAACAGGAATCAAACCCCGATTGCTGGCGCTGTAATAGCATCGGGCTAACCACTACACTACCATAACACCCTAAATTTTATTTACAGTGTGGTAACAGGCCCTTCCGGCCCAATGAGTCTGCGCCTCCCGTTTTAAACCCCAAATTAACCTACACGTAGGTCTTTAAAATGTGGGAGGAAACCAGAGGAAACCCACGCAGACATGGAAAAAAGTACAAACTCCTTACAGGTAGCGACGGGAATCGAACCCTGATCACTGGCGCTGTGATAGCGTTGTGCTAACCGCTACACTAACGTGCCACCCCTTACTGAGAGAAATTACACATCATCAAATTATCACCAAGAGAAATTACACATTAGGTATATCAATTGTCTGGTGATTATTCATTATTGTTCATTTTCCATCTTTGAAAAATTTTAACCATTTGAAAATTTGCTTCCACCAAACTCAATGTTTATGGAATAAAGTAATCCTCATTTAGTTTTTCACTCACTATAAATGAGATTCGTAGTAACAATGTGGTTACGTTACTGGACCAGCACCCAGAGTTTTGGATCAAGATACCAAGACATGAATTCAAAATCCCACTTGGGAAATTTAAAATTCAAGTACAGTAAAACTCTCATAATTTACCATCCCATTGTTTGGAAATCCCAGTAGTTCTGCATCTGACTCACCTGGGCCCTATTCCTGTGCTCCTTTATAAGCTCATCAGACTCCCATTCCCACACCCTTCATAGATTCACCAAGGCCCTGTTCACATGTCCCTTAAACTCATTGGGTTTTATTTCTCACACTTCTTTTAAACTTACTGGGGCTGTTTTCTCAAGCTCTCTTTAAACTCACCAGGACCATGTTTCCCATGCTCCATTTCCAGCACTCCCTTTACACTCACCTGGTTGTTTCTCGCCCTCTCTTTAAACTCGCTGGTCCACTGATAAAGTTATACTACTGTGTAACATTTTTTAAAAAAAGTGAATTAAAGTATGTTGATGAGTTGATAGTAGTAATATCCAATAGTCCAGAAAATCTGCCGATTCAGCATCACCAAAATCCAAAGGGTGCTGGATTATTGGAGTTTTACTTAAAACTCTGTTTTTAAAAAAAATGCAATTGTTACCATGAAACCAGCCGATTTATTGTTATAAACTCATCAGACTCAATAGGCTTCCATTCTTTCATAGTCTGACCTATATGTGTCTCCAGAGCCACTAACATGGTTAGATCTTAATTGCACCTAAACTGAAGAGGCAGTTAAGTATGAACAATAAATGCTGGGATGGCAATGAACACGCCTTATAAACAAATTTAAAAACAGAACTCAGTTTGAAAATAGTGCCAGCCCAAAGGAGTACAGTACACCGGTACTTTGGTGTTCAGGGTACATTCCCCTGAACGAGTGCTAATGAAATTGGCACTTAAAGGGGTCATTGCAGCATTATACTATGCACAGATGTGTTACAACACTGCTGTGCTGGGTGCCTAGTTGGAAATCCCTGACCTCAGCTTGCACTTCTGCAGCAATGATTCACCAAAGGATTTGATTTTGGGCAGACCATGGCAAGTGGTGCAACCACAGTTGGGCTTCTTACTATAGGCTGGGGAGAGCTGAGCAGCAAAATAAAGAGAGGGAGGCAGCAGCTTTCCTCACATTCCACAAAAATAATGAGAGAGTCCAAAGGGTCCAGGTGATCAGTCAACACATGGAGGGCTGTTGCCAGTTCCCAGCAGTAGCTAGCACTCACTGTGCTGGTCAAGGTTAAACCCTAAGCCCCTCATTTCAGTACCAAGTAGTGGTGCTGTTCACTCCAGCTAGATCAACAGTAACTATCTGGATTTGAATATTTGGACCACTGGCCAAATTGTTTTGTAGAACCACATTCTAATGCACACTATTTTTGTGAATTAATGGTGTTTTTCTTTTCAGGTGGAAAAACTAAAGCTTCTTTTGAAGGAATCTTGACTTTTGCAACTGGCACAAATAATATTCCACCCATCAGTTTTCTTCCTAGCCCAGCAATTAAATTCTTGCATAGTGATGGAATAATACAATACAGATTTCCAGCTGGACAAACATCCCTCAATTGTTTGAAACTACCAATGTCAAAAACATATGAGGAATTTAAAGAATGCATGGATTTTGCTATTTGTAACACACCTGGATTAAAAAGAAAGTAATGCTGTAAATATTTTTCAATCAAATATTAAATTTGTGCATTAGTATGTAGCAATTTTCTTTGTTAGAAAATTAGTTACAAAAGTCTTGGTTTTTAATTTTCAGTTATTTAGCAAAGGCTTGCAGAAAACTTTTAAAAATAATAAGCTTACAAAACGTAAGGGATAATGATTCCTTTTTAGGGGACTTGTGGGGTAAGTATTTTATGCACAATTTACTGGGAGGGAAGCAGAAACTTAATTGGAAATGCTTTTGTCAAACAGCTTCCCTGCCAACATATTGTGTTTCAGTATGCTTTGCTGTGGAAGCACATTAACAGTAGCAATTTGCATCAGTTTCTGATCTTGCTGAAACATGAGTGAAAGTGTTCAGTGAAAACGAGAAAAGGAACCTTAATGGTTTCTCAACTTGGACAGCCCTCTGCTTGGCTAACTGTAAATTCTTGAGTCCTCGTAGCAATTCTGCTTTTCTCTGGCGGGGAGGTGAAGGAACAAAGTATTGAAACAGGGAAATTCAAATATTCTAAAATATTCAATGTTATCCACATGTGATTTTGAATTTTTTGATTAATGTAATATACATTTGCTTATGAAATTGCTTGATTAGTTGATTTAAAGTTTCTTTTAATAACTTTGCATATGACTACCACATATATCATCAATAAGTTTATAATCAGCTACATGTGGAGAATATGTACTGAAAAAAGCTTTATTTGACCACACTTCCAGGTGACATTTTTTCTAACAATGAAATGAAATTTGAATTTTCTAAGGTGCAGTAAATTGTAATTTGCCAAAGTAATATTTTGAATGACCGAAATGTGTCAGGTTTGTTTTGTTTACTTTTAAAATGAGGAATTTGAGATTTTGTTTTGTATGTACACTTTTTGGACTATTCTTCACTGGTTTTGCCAGTAATGAATATAAACTTTGTATTTTATTTCTGACCGTATAACTATCATGATGGACTATACTTGTAACGTAAATAGAAATTACTTTGTATTGGTAACCCATTTAGTTTTCTTCACTAAAAAAAATTTATAACTATTTAGAATTGTTATAAATATATTTAATTTCCAACAAAAATTAAACTCTTTAACAGTATTATTAGTAGCTTGGTTTTGGTAACAAAAAGGTGGGTTCATTAGGTGCTGATATTGTAAAATATTTGTTCTTGTTTAATGCATTTCTGTGAAGGATACTGCTTTACACGTTGTACAGTCTTCCTTGGACTGCAATGGCCTTGCTCTTTAAATGCTGATTTCAGATCTTATGCAATGGGTGAAGCTTTCAGTATTACAAATGTATGTTTATATTTGAACAAAATCCACATAGCATATCATTTGTCAAATTCATGATTTCTTTCTGTTAATTTATATCTGAATCCCCTAACATTTCACATTGAGAAAAGATTTGGTGGGTAAATTTATCTTAAGATAATGTGCAGAAAAGCACATTTAAACAGAAAAAAGCAAACAAAATAAACAAAACTTAAATACCATTTCTGAAGAAAATAATTGGAGTATGAATGAGAAGATAAGATTTAGGGGGATAAAAGGCTTTCAGTACAAAGATTAGCATTAGTGAAGTAAAAATTCATGTAGAAAAAGTGTGCTGAATGTGTACAAATTAACTGTTATGTGAATGAATATTGTTTGTGAATAAAATAAACTATTGCACTTGACTAGCTATCTATCCTAAATAATTTATCCATGTGATTTACTGCATAATTGTTCAGTTTGACTTACATGCTGTTGTCAAGACATATAACATTTGACTGCAGAAATAATAGAAAGTATAACTTTGATTACCAATTGAGATGTTAAAATCTGGTTTTCAATTAAAAAGATCATAAAACAACTGCTAAAACATGTAGCAGTAAAAATGTAATAATCTCATTGGAATAAAATGTATGTTTGGCATTGAATTCTTGGATTTTTTTTCTGGCAAAATTGGTCAGTAGTTGATTATGGATAAACTGACCTTAATTACATACATCAACATTTTAATGTTCAAATTGTGAAGACATCTGTAATCTGTGATGTATAATTGTTTTAGTTATAGCTGGATGGAGTCTATTTACATGAGCTTGTTTCTGTATGTCTGCATAAATAATAAATGTAAAGAAGTCACATTTTTTTCTGATGCACTTCAGATTTTTTCCAAGTTTTTTTGTTTCTTGTTAGCCTAATTTGAAACTTTGGTTTCTAAAGTACAA
Source organism: Rhina ancylostomus (assembly GCA_030265395.1). Taxonomy (NCBI): domain Eukaryota; kingdom Metazoa; phylum Chordata; class Chondrichthyes; order Rhinopristiformes; family Rhinidae; genus Rhina; species Rhina ancylostomus. Next base: position 101,212,947 of record JARFYF010000001.1, read on the forward strand.
ACTGAAAAGTTTAAAAGTAAGGATTACTTGCATATGTTGCAAGTGAAATTTTGCAGTCAATTGACATTTGAAAAGCAATAAAAACAATCCCACGAATGCTAGCAATCTAAAATAAAGATAGAAAATGCTGGAAGTCAGGCAGCATTTATGGAGAGAGACCCAGAATTAATGATTCAGGTTGATGGCCTTCAACAGAACTGGAGAAGTGAGAAAACAAGCTTATTTTAAATAATAGTGAGGAGAATGGCAGAGAGAACAATGGGGATGTTTGTGAAGGGGTAGAGACCAACATTATCCAGGTTAACACAACTGCTTTCAGTGCTGCCTAAGAAGCAAATAAATGTTGACCACAGCTTATATATCTGGAAGAATTTAAAAATAAAGGAAGGCAAGAGGGAGCAATGGTGTGAGAGAAAACAAAAATATTGAAACTGAGATGCAGAACATAGCAGCTGCTGAAAACGTTCAGCAAATCAGGTAGTATCTGTGGAGAGAGAAAATGTGAGTTAAAGTTACAAGTGGATGGGCTTGCATCAGAACTGATCAGTTTTGACACAAACAGGAAATGCTAGTTTTCTGAAATTGTTAAATTCAAAATTGAATCTCTAAGGCTGCAGTATGCCAAGACACAAGAATGAGGTGCTGTTCCTTGAGCTTGCTTTGGGCATTGTTGAAATGGTGAAGGGGCCAAAGATAGAGATCAGAGTTGGAGTGGGAGTGACAGGAAAGTGGAAGGTCAGGGTCACCCTTGTGGACTGGCAGGTATTTTGCAAGCTGACACCCAATCTGCATTTGGTTTATTGAATGTAGAGGAGAATGAAGAGGAATGTGGATTCCCATTCATTCTCTATTTTATATCTCTCTCTATCCATAGGAAGAAATCTCATGTAACACTAGGGCTAACTGATACATTATCATAATGACTATAGCATGGAAAGTGGCCAGTTGGCTCATTGGCTCCAATGTAAAATTAATCTAACTGGACCTACTCCACATTCCCCATAGACCTGCAAGTTTTTGCATTTCAGATACTTACCAAGCTACCTTTTGATTGTTATCATTGACAGCCTCCACTTCCACCCAGAAAAGTGCATCCCAACCTCTCATTATGTGTATTTTTATTAAAGGTTTTCACTCTTGTCATTTTTTTGATTCAGTTTTCCCTTTCTGTGCCAATTATCTTAATTCATTGTGCCCAGGTTCTTGATCCTTGTGCTTCTACTGTCCATACTCAAATACCTTTGAAAGATCTCGCAATCTATCGTATTCCAAAGGAAACAACCTCACTGTCTCCAGTCTACCCACAAAATAAGCTCTTTCCTCCTTGAAATCACTTCAGTAATCCTCTGCTGCACAGTCTTTGCATCCTTGAAGTGTGTTTCCCAGAATTATAATATTCCAGTTATGGCCACAGAGTTTTATAATAGTCTAATGTGACATTTTTGTTCTTGTACTCTTAAGGCCAGGATTCAGTATGCTTTTTTTAAAGCTACAAAGCCCAGCATCCATACTGTTTGAAGCCTGGTGAGAATGGCCTTTGATGAGGCAAGGATAATAATGCAACTTTATATTTAAAGAATTAAATTATTCCCATTGCTTCTTAGTGAGCTATTTTAAGCAGAAAGGCATGCAAGAGCACCTCAGACCTGTGAAATGCAAATCATGCAATATGGGAACTCCAGATGCTTTCGGTGTCTGACGATTATAGGTGCAGGAAGTGTAAGCTTAAAGGAGCTTCAGCTCTGAGTTTTGGAGCTTAAAAAAACAACTGTTTCCATATTCTACTCCTGAAAGCTGACACTTTAAAGACCTCCCATCATTCCACTGTGGTTTTGCCTGCCTGGCTATAATTCCATTTAACTCTCACATTGGTTTCTATACGTTTTTTCTGTGGATAGTCTGAGTCTTTATTACAATTGATGTTTCCCAGATATTCTCCTGAAATACTTCTAAGTTCACATCTACAGCTACCACTCTCTCTTGCTGTATGATTTCAAATAATTCATTTAAAGCCCAACCTTTCACAAATCTATGCAGAATGAGTATTTCTAGCACTTTCTGTTTTCATCAAAAAGTTGGTGCAAGGTAAAAGGGTTCAGTAATGAATAAGGAACTAAGACACAAAGGGAGTAGAAGAAGCATAATCTAAAACTATTGAACTATCTTGTGTCCAGAAGGCAACAATGCACATAGTCAAAAGATAAGGTGCTGCCCATCAGGCTAATGTCAATGTAGAATGAATGTGCAGCTCTGAGGGGCCTTGCAGTGATCTGCTGCTCAGTTTAAAGTCTTCATATGCTACCCAGAAACTGCACTAAAAATGGGACACATTAAATTGACTGGAAGCTGAGGGTGACCC
>JARFYF010000001.1:101227034-101237287 GCA_030265395.1 Rhina ancylostomus
ATTGTGTGCAGTTCTGGTCACCACACTAAAGGAAGGATGTGGAGGCTTTGGAGAGGGTGCAGAAAAGGTTTACCAAGATGCTGGCGAGATTAGCGGGTATAGCTGCAAGGAGAGGTTGGAAAAACCTGGATTGTCTTCTTTGAAGGCTTGGGGTGGGGTGGGGGAATCACGATCGAAGTATATAAAGTTATGATAGGCATGGATGGGGTAGATTGCATCTTTTTCCCAGGGTGGAAATGTCAGATGCTGGAAGACATAGGATTAAGGTGAGAGGGGGAAAGTTTAAAGGAGATTTGCAAGGCAAGTTTTTTTAACCGAGAATGGTGGGTACCTGAAATCTGCTGTCAGGGAAGGTGATGGAAGCAGATACAAAAGCAATGTTTAAGATGCATTTGGATAGGCAGAGAATAGAGCTGTACTGACCACGTACAGCCAAATGGGATTAGTTTACTATGGCATTCTGGTTGGCACAGATATGGTTGGTCTTGCCGCTTGTTCCTGTGCTATACTTTGCTATGTTTCTAAAAGGTATTTGACGAGGAGCATATAAAACACTGGTTCATAAATTATTGGGGGGAAGTGTGTTAGCATCAATTGAAAACTGTCACAAAGAAAACAAAGAGTCCTTTGGGAATAAATAGATCCTTTTCAGGCTGATATAACCAGTGGAATATCACCGGGATAGGATCTTAGCCCTCAATTGTTTACTATTTGCATTAATGGCCTGGAGGATGTAAAGAAATGTAAGGTTTCCAAGTTTGCCAATGATACAATAAAAACTGGGACGGTGTGATGTGATGAGGACATTGTGATTCTGCAACAAGATACAGATGGATTGAGTGACTGGGGGAAAACCTGGCAATTGGAGTTTAATGTTGAATAGTGTGAGCTTATGCACTTTTGTAAGAGGGATCAAAAGCTGGAGAGAGACTGCAAATGAGTGAAGTTCAGAGGGATCTAGATGTTCCTGTGCATGAATCAGAAGTTAGCAGGTAGTTCCAACACATAGTTGAGAACAGCAAGTTGGCCTTTATTGTGAAGGAGCTGGAGTTTGAGAGTAGGGAGTTTTTTGTTACAGTTTTATAGGATGTTGGTGAGGAAACACATGGAATACTGTGCATATTTTAATCCCCTCACCTTAAAGAAAGGATTTTGGAGGCAGTCCAAAAGAGATTCACCAGGCTAATTCTTGGGACAAGAAAGTTGTCCAATAAAGTAAGGTAAGATGATTTGTGACTATATTCTTTAGAGTTGAGAAGAATGAGGGGTGACTTTATCCAAGCATATAAGATCAGCAGGGAACTTAACAGAGTAGATAAATGTCGAGGTATTTTTACTAGTGTAAGGGTCATGAGCAAGGGACACAACTACAAAATAAGGGACTGGTCATTCAAAACTGAGGTGCTAAGAAATTTCTTAGAGGGTAGTGAATCTTTGGAATTCTCTGCACCCAAGGATGGTGGAGGCCAGATCATTGTGGACGCAACTCAGCACATCAAAGAAACCATCCTCCCCTTATGGACTCTGTCTATACTTCATGCTGCCTCGGTAAAGTAGCCAACATAATCAAAGACCACCCACTCCAGACATTCTCTATTCTCCCCCTTCCCATCGGGCAGAAGACATGAAAGCACGTACTACCAGACTCAAGGACAGCTTCTGTCCCACTGTTATAAGACTACTGAACTGTCCCCTAGTACAATAAGATGGACTCTTCTCCTCTGCCATCAGATTTCTGAACAGTCCATGAACCCATACACTACTTCATTATTCCTCTTTTACGCTATTTGTTTTTGTAACTTATAGTAATTTTTATGTCTTGTACTGTACTGCTGCTGCAAAACAACACATTTCATGACATATGTCAGTAATAATATACCTGATTCTGATTCTGTTGACCTTATTCTACCTCGTTATGGCCTTGCACTTTACTGTCTACCTCCCTGCACTTTCTCTGTAACTCTAGCACTTTATTCTGCATTCTGTCATTGTTTTACTCTGTACTACTTCGAAGCAGTATTGTAATGAAATGATCGGTATGGACATTAGGCAAGACAAGTTTTTCACTGTACCTTGGTACACGTGACAATAATAAATCAATGACTAATATTTAAGGGGGAGATAACTATTTGTAAGATCATGGAATTGAGAGTTACGAAGAACTGGAACAGAAGAATTGAGGCCTGCTAAGATCAGCCATGGTCATTTTCATTTGCAGGGCAAGCTTGAGTACCCTGATGTCCTTCTAGTAACAAGTTTCAGATAATGCCTGAAGTGCAGTTTTCAAATTTACAACAATTTCATGATTGGTTCCATTGTGAATGAGATTCTGAGGCTGGGAATTCTGAGGTTATGATGAATCATTGTAGCAAGTCAAGGAAACTATGTTGGAGTAAACAAACAACAGTACTGAAGTGAAGTGATGCCTTCATGATGGGTTCTAAGTTTTATATCTCGTATGAAAGGAAACTGCACACCACAGTTCTTTCGACCTGAAGGTTCCTCTTTAGGTTCACAACCTTTTGTGGACTTCCACGAAGAAGGTAGTGTTAGAATTTTCATATTATTTAATGCTTGTTCATTGTTTACTTAATTTGTCTGGTAGTTTAAAACTAGTCTGGTTTGGCATGCCATAATAATTATCATAGAGTTGAGGTGGAATAATTCCAGTAGCTTTAAAAAATAAAATGACAAAGTCAGTTTTAATTTCTGTTGAAAGTGGGAGAAGGGGAAAGGACTGAGTGGTTCCCAGAGATCAGATCTCATGTTCAGAAATTTAGTGCAAACTGGTCAAATTCACTCTGAATCATTAATTTAAAAAGAGTTGGAAACAATCTGTGGCTGAACAATTCATTAAAATTAAATGCATTGAAGGAAATTTGGTGAGTTTAGAAATAACTAAAGGTGAAATTGAAAAACAGGTGTAATGATAAAAGTAAGCACTGGTGAGCAAAGAGCTATACTGTCCAGAGGCAGAATTTCGTCTCCTAAATCAAACTTTGCGTGCCTCTGGTAGCTGTAGTCAAGCAGCTTGATTGGTAGTACCCTCATTTCTCAGAAGGTTAAGAATTCTAAGGTAGCGTTCCAGATGCTTAACTGTCCCAGAGACACAGCTATGTGGTTGATTCTCAACTGTATTTTGAATAACCCAGAAAACCAGTTAATTCAGGGGCAATTAGAAATGCTGCACTGGCTAGTGACATACATGTGAATTACTTAAAAAAAAATTAGAAAAATTCCCATACCATCCATTATTCTGAGAGAGAGCAGGAGAATCGTCCCTGATGTCCTGATTACTAATCACTCAACCAGTATTGCTGAATCTGATCACGATGCAGAAAAAGTTATTTGTTCAGATATTTGGAGCTTCCTGTATGCATTCTGACATTACAATAGAGACCACACTTCAAAAATACTCTTTTAAACTATATTACTAATGAAACTGATTCCTTTAAGTAATGTTGTAATATTTGGAATATAAATCAACAAATTATTTGAATAACAAAAGGGACAGATTATTATTCAATATTATTCTTAACAAATTGGCTTGATCCAAACCATCAGTTTAGAGCTAAAGTGCACTGAAATAATAGACTAAATCTTCAAGAGTTAGTGGTTGGAATAGTGTTTTTGTTTGAGGAAATACTTTGATAGCATATTGGTACGGTCTCTTTTTTTCCCTCCAAGTTCTTTGTTGTGAACAAAAAAATCTCCATTAAACAATGTCATGTTCACTCTCATACCATGAGGAGCTGCAGCACCAAATGAAACCAAAGCCTTCAGGTTTCAAAGGAGTTTGGTGATTTTACTTTCATTGAAATTAATCAATCCACTGCTCTGTGGCATCACAAGTCCATTTCCTTGCCAGGAATTCATTCATGTTTTGAAAAACAATTTGTGCCTTTCTGTGGATAAATGAGTCCAGAATTCTAGCTGTACTTAAGTCATCATCTCAGTCTTATCCTGGGTATTGGAAATGGTTGAAGGTTTTGCATATTCAACCAACAGGTTATATCTGATGAGTAGTTCAGCTGAGAGAGCATGGCATGAGGCAAGGGAATGGGAAGGGAGTCTTGAGAGCAAGAAGGGGTACAGGACTTAAGATAGAATGTATGGGAGACACTAGAGATGAACCACTTGCTGAATGATGTTGGCATGCAATTACAACCTTTATCCAGAGTATACCTGGAATAAAATGTGTTCTTTATACTCCATAAAAATTACTGTTCAGATATTGGAACGTATCAAGTCTTCCTTGTGATGAATAAATTATAATAATCACAGTCACCAGATATGAATCAACTCCAATTAATTTTGAACACTGAGGGCTTAATTGAACAAACCAAACAGGTGTTTTTTAGGTATTGAGAGCAATAGTAATAATCTGCAAAAAAAATCCTAAATATAGAACAGGGGATTTTGAGAGGAAATGTGATAAATGAAAATTAGCACCTTTAATAAAGAGAAGGTCCACATAAGTGAAAATGGCGCCATGTTTCCCGAGTCTTTTTAACATTGTAGAATGACCTATGATGCAAATAATGATAGTTCTCAAAAGCAGCAATTCAAAGCGTGCTACTCACCTCACTCCTTTCCTCGCATCCTCTGTTCCTGATCCCTTGAAAACTGTTATGGTCTCACCACAGCTATTCTATTTAGCGAAGCTTTCTCTGCTCTGAACATTGAGATGGACAGGTGTATGGTAAAGGCAGAGGATTTACATGTTCCTGGAATAAATGTTTGCTTATATACCAAATGCATCTTGTGCGTAAATATAGTAATTATTTAATAGAAGTAATATAACATAATTAATCATTAAGCAGATAATTTCCCGCTCTTTTTTATTTTGCAAGTAATGAATCTTTACAGGGGCACATGAAAGTCGACAAACCCCAGAGTTCCTATGGTAACATGCTTTTTGTGTGTAATGATAAACTTCCCAAGAAATTAGTGGAATTTTTCCTGCTGTTTATTTTAATTGAATCATTGCAAAATAGTCAGTTAATAATGTAGAAATGTGTGCACTTGTAATTCTTTGAAATTTAATAATAGCTTTTAGGTTTCAGTGGTTATTTTTCTTTTATTTTACAGCTGCTCTAAAACGAATGTTAAACTTCAATGTCATTCCTGTTAAAAACAGCACCACAGAACCAGTATGGAAGGTGAGGGAATTTTTGATGAATCTAGACTACTGGCAAATGTCATCAAATATAAAACATCCTAATCACCCAAGTTCTTAAGCTAGGTTTTTAAAATATTGCATCTTTGAACTCCATTCATCTCATTATTAGATCAACAGAATCAAAAGATTCAAACCATGTCAACTATGAAAAACTAGGTTAGATACAGTAAGCAGATTTAATTAAAATTCTCTGCAGTTGTAGTTCTACTTAATTTTAAACTCTATCGCTATAGATTAATACACACCTTTTTTGGTAATGATGAAAATTAAAATTCGGGAGTATTTATAGTGTATTTATTGACAATGGGACAGACACTCAACTATCAGTGGAGAAGCTTATAACACTGGAGTACTACCATTAATGAGTATATGCTGGGGATACTCAGCAGGCTAAGCAGCATCTGGTGAGAGAATCTGAGTTAATGTTTTGGGTTGGTGACCTGTTGTCAAAACTAGAAAACATTAAGGATAAAAGCAAATTTTAGGATGCATGGAAAGTGGAGATGGGAGCAAAAGACCAAAGGGAAGATCTATGATTAGGTGGAAGTCATTATGCTGATAGTTCTGGCCAAACTAATCCACGGATTTGAACATGAACTCTGGTCACCTATTACTTAAAATTCTCATCCCATGCTCACTCTGGTCTCTGCCTTAAGCTTACTACACTGTTCCAATGCAATATAACCTTCAAAACAGCATGTTATCTTTCAATGAAGTGCAATACAGCCCTCTGGACCTTATTTTCAATCATTTCAGATGATTCTGCTATTGCCATTTGTATGTTCTCTTGACTGATCCATTCCCTTGCATCATCATCCTTCTAGCTGTATAATTTCTGCTGTTTCCAATGTCTCTTTTGTCCTTTTCCCCCCCGCTTCCCCTTATTTACATCTTAAAACTCATTCCAGCTCAGTGATCTGAAACATAAACTGTTTATTTTTTCACAGATGTGGCTTTACCTGCTTTTGAGCCTTTTGATTTTTTTGTTTCAAATTCACAACCTCTGCAGTAATTGGCAGTCATATTACTATCAATAAAAAGTAACAAGTACTCTATAAGCCATAATTCTAGTTTTCTAGTATAATTGTTTCTTTTGTAGATTCTTATTTACGACCGATTTGGTCAGGACATCATTTCACCGTTGCTGTCTGTGAAAGAGTTGAGAGACATGGGCATCACTTTGCACCTGTAAGATAAATTTAATTTAAATCAGTACATAATGGAGTAAGGGATGTTTTAAGGAAGTCCTTTCTCCCCTTCAAATATCTTAAATTAATCATCATTGTCCTTGTTGTTGAATCAATTTGTTTCACTGATAGATTGTTATATTTGCCTCAACAATCTAAAAATTAACTTGATCAGATTTGCATGATTGTAAAAATGTTTACAGAAATTAAGTACATCAGAGATCTCTTTATATCAACCAGACTCTCATAAGCACAGGACTGTAATGCTAAAATTAGTAGACATGTTAAAGATTCCCTTTTAATTTGATGTTCATTGATCGTAAAGTTGTTTTGATTTTTTTGGTTTATGATTAAACTGCAAGTAAGCATTAGAATTTGATTTGCGATTTTTCTCATCTTGGAATTAAATCTTTGACTTACTGAAATATATGCACTCTGTATAGTGCCGTCTACCTTAATCACTCTCAAATAACTACAGAAGTGTCATGAATCATAGTGGTTAGACTATTCATTTAGCATTATGTTTATAATCCATAAGTCATTGGAAAACAAGCCATGAATTTTACTTATACAAACACTTCACATGTTTTCAAAATCAATTTTAGTTTTGTTGTGCTTTGTCTTTGAGAAACATTGCTTTTTCCTGTATCAATATGCTTAACTTTACACTGTAGTATTTACCTTGGTTTTAATTTGCAGTTAAATTTTTCAGGCTATTGCACTCTGACAGAGATCCTATTCCAGATGTTCCAGCAATTTATTTTGTAATGCCAACAGAAGAAAACGTTGACAGAGTATGCCAGGTAATTAACGGCTTTTTGATTAAAGCAGCTTTTATAAGTCTGAAATGGAAGACTTTAATTGATGTTAAGAATTTTACTTAGTTATTTAAATATTTTCAATTTCATTTTTATGATTGAATACTAATTCTAAGAGTAATTCTTTCTGTAGGATCTTCGGAATCAACTTTATGAGTCGTATTACTTAAACTTCATCTCAGCAATTTCAAGAAGTAAACTTGAAGACATTGCGAGTGCAGCTCTGAGTACAAACGCAGTAGCCCAAGTTGCCAAGGTTGGGTGATCTTATTAGCTCAGGAACTTGTTCTTTGTTCTGATCTCTTTATTTTTATTTTGCCCTGGATGCAAAAAAAAGTTGGATTACATTGTTACAATAGATTTAATTATGGATTTCAGTGTTTACATTTGTTTTTTCTAAAATTGCCGATTAGTATATGTTTGCTGGATGCATTTTAAGTCTTAAGTGTAATCTTTCAACGTAATGAATCATCTATGGTCCTGATCTGTTAAAAGTATGAGTTCTCAATCAAAACAATAACTGTTTCTTTTAAACACAAAATTTTTGAATATGGGTCATTACTATTGTGTTTGGTATAATCAGTTCGTAATCACCAGACTCGATTGTGATACAATTTTAAAGATTATTAAATGGATGCAAGATCAGAATTTCTGGTAACAATTAAAATGTGCTTCACATATAGCAAGTTTAGGTTTTAAGATTATTGTGCCGATTAATAGTTTGATTTGTCATATGGCCTTCATGGTGAACAATATTCTATTACTTTGACTGAAATGCAACCAATTGTAGGTTACTCTTATATCAAAAGAAAATTGTTAGGAATGCTTTAGAGATTATTTTCCTTTTAAAACAGAAGTTTCAGTTATACTCTGGATTTTGCTAATATTAATAAATTAATGAATTTAGACTTGTGTGATATTGAAATCCTTTTCTGCTTTTCTTATTTTTGCAGTTATTTGATCAGTATTTAAACTTTATCACTTTGGAAGATGACATGTTCGTATTGTGCAATCAGAACAAGGAACTCATCTCATATCATGGTACCATCTCCAATCTCTTACTTCTGTATTTATATGTGCATCAGAAATGTTTTTCTCAGATTCAAGGCAGTTTTCAATGATCGTTCAAAGTAATAAGAAATTTAAATAATACTTTTAAAACATAGTTTTTAAATAAAAAAGAAAGATTATGCATTTCCTTTAGCATGAAAATTAATCCAGGCCTTGTCTGCTGATGAACCTATGATGTATTAAATTTGATTAGTGGAAGTGCTGTGCCAGAGATCAAAATATTATTGACTAGTCTAAAACATGAAATAATTTTTGTAAATAAAATGCACAATGGTTGAATGTTTAAAAACAATAAGTTCTAATGTTACAATTCAATATCGATCAGAAATATTTTGTGGTTCTATGAAAATCCTTGTCTGATGTCACCTTCAAGAAAATACATTCAATTACCAACATTTTGAAATGGATTTTTGTACTAATACTGAGTGAAATCCTGAACTGAATGAAAAATGAGAATTGGAAAAAATCAAGCCCTACTTATTAACTTTTCTGTGCTGCTCTCTGCTTTGTAACATATCTAAATTTAATCTATTCTTTATCTTTTTTTTAGTGTTATTTAGACATGAGTTCAACTCTTGTGTATCAATTGTGCCATAGAAACCTGAGCATAGGAATCCAGTTGGAAACTCCAGTGCAACGCTGAGGGTAGCTAATGTCATTTGGATGCAGTTTTAAACTGAGGCCACTTAGCACCTCTTGGGCAAATGTAGGTCCAAGGGCACCTTTTCAGTGAAGGTGAAGAGAGTTATCTTCATGTCATGGCCAATATTTTTTATTTTGCCAACATTACTAAAACATTTTAAATTTTATTGCTCTTTGTGATAGCTTGCTATGTGTATATCGTCTACTACATCTTCAACAATGTAATAACTGATTATATTTTGAAGGTACTCAAGTGGCTGTAAAGTGCTTTGGGATCTCTTGATTCATGTAAGACACAATATACAATTTCTGTGTTTTCTTTCCATCTTATTTCAGCAATCAATCGACCTGATATCACTGATACGGAAATGGAAATAATTATGGACACTCTGGTGGATAGCCTTTTCTGCTTTTTTGTTACGATGGGTAAGTAGACTGTAGCAAATCCTTATTTTTGTTATTGTAAATGTTTTTAAGGCAGGAGACTTATGGAATTGGTTTAAAGAAAATATACTCTTAAGAATTTCTTTAATATTTTCATAAGAAAATGTATGATGAATCTTTCTAATATTTTTGGAATTTCTTTAATATTATGAGGGAGGTTGTGTGTGATGTGCAATTGCACCTCCATGGTTGCCTTCTAAAGGGTTTTGAAACACATGGACGGAATTTTGGGGAAGAGGCCAAGTAGAGGTGTACTTCTTGAGTAAGGAATCTGCCAGATTACACTGACATATTTACTGATGTTAAATTTGGAGTGGCATTTAGTGAAACTTGAGCTGCTAGTGAGCACATGATGTATATGTTCTCTGAAATGGCCTTTGGGGAGGGAATCAGCAATTGGATACAACTGCTCAACACGGATATCAGTGGTGCAATCCATATTATCAAGTGGGAAATAGCAAGCTTCCCTATCAAATCTGCAGTCTGGCAAAGTTGCCCACTCCCCTGTCTTGTTTGTGTGTCGTTTTTAGCTTTTTGCTAATTCCATGAGGAAGGATGAGGTGATGATGCCAGGCAGTTGGGGGCACTCAGATCAAAGCTCGCTGAATGTGGATGACATCACTGTCTTCTGCTGGGACTCATGATCAGGCCACAGATTGATCAGCATGTGCGACCAGCATGAATTAACCTTGTGGGCTGGAGTCAATTGCTACAAGGATAAAAACATTTTCTTTGGCAACTTGCGCAACCTTCATCATCAAGTCTGCCTACCTGAAAGTGCTGGGAATCTGATTTAGAGGAGCTGGGGCAAGTGCCAAGAATTCGCTGGAGCATATGGCAAAGGTGAAACAGAAATTGAATGTAAGAATGGCACTCCCTCTTGATGGCAGGCAAGACAATGGTCATCAG
>JARFYF010000001.1:101306804-101318597 GCA_030265395.1 Rhina ancylostomus
TTGATGAATCAAATGCAGATAATGGATTTTTAGATTGTTTCATGAAAATGGACAACTTTCACATTTAAAAATGAAAAGAAATACTGTTAACATTTGGCAACTATGGCTCATGACCAGAGATAAAAAGATTAATTTTGTAGTTGTGTATGCTATTTGAACTGTTGTAGGAGTTCCTCATATGCATCCATAACACACGACATGGAGCAGTTTGCTTTTATTGGTACTTAACACCATCATATTGGCTTGCATGTAGGATCTTTTTTTGTGGCATTCTAAAGGGCCTTTTAGTACTTTTGCATCTGTTTGAATTGAAGCTATGTTAAACTGAGCAATGTAGCTGATGTTTATTTTGTTTTCTTGTGGCGTGAGGAAGAAGATTTGAAGTTGGAAATGTATATGATTTTTTTCCCCCAGAAGTAACTGGCTAATGCTGTGAAATCTATTGATGGAAACTGAAAATAATTATTAATTAATGTGAATTTAATTGAGTATTCTTGATTATTTATGTTGATAAGAAATATTCGAGGAAAACATTGGAACCTAGAAACTGGAATAAGCATTTGAATGCTTGGGTCTGTTCCCTCATTTGTTGATCCATGATTAATCCTTATTCCTTGATATCCTTATCAATACATCTCATATCCCAGATATATTACATCAACCTCAAGGAACTATCATGCCTGTGTTTGTAATTAAGCTTGCAAACCCTGTTATTGTTCAGTTGATCGTTCTGTGCACTATTCCTCCACCAAGGTCAGTTTATCTTTGAGTTTGATGCCCAAGACTCAATGCAGTGTTTGCGAAAAAATTTTTAGAACATCCACTTTGAGTCTGAATGAGGCAAGAGGGCATAATTTTTTTTCTGAGCCCAAGTGACATTCTCTTACCCCTTAATACCTTTATGAAGTTTCTGTGTGCAAATATCAACTATCAAGAAAGATTCTTTAAAAAGTGTGGAGCTGCAGTCTAGTAAGAATCTTAAGGGATAGATAAATTTAGATATAGATTATTAAACAATATGTAACATAAATCTGAAATATTGCATTGGCTAGTAGTTCAAGAGGGCATGAATTGTAATTATAGAGAATCAAATTAAAAACAATCTGGGAGGAAATAAATTTGTTAGAAAGTGTATATTTGACACAGAATTGAAGACCAAAGGAGAGTTCAAGATGTATTTGAAAATTCCTTATCTACCTGCTTAAAATGTTTTGTTCAAATTAATTGACTTTTTTGGAGGAAGGAAGAAATTTTCTTCATAATAAGCACTTTATGTTGGATGGAATGCTGGACACTAGATATTCTGGAAAGATTTGAAATGAATTAAAAAATAGGATGAAATAGTGACAAGCTTTGAGGGTTTTTCATTCTCGAAAAAATATTTAATTATTAAAGTGGCATTTTACTTTTCTTTAAAAACTACTTCTTTCAACCTCCAGCCAATTATTTAACTCATGAGACAAATGTTTTCAGTAAGAGGCAAAATGCCTTTATCTTTACAACTGATGCAGGGTTCCTTATAGTATTTCACCAATCATTGTCAGCAAGCACACAAAGCAGGCTAATTTGACTTCTAGAGGCCCATGTGATTTGAATATATGAACCTGACATTGGCACATACTGTTGCTAAACATCTCCTGATCACTCATACTGCTACCATCTTTACACTTTGTGCGGGCTGGGGATGGAGGTAGAGTTCAGTGGAGATGGCAAGGTTAGTGGGGTTTAGGATGAATTGTTGATGGTTTAGTAGGTGGTGGGATCGTAGCACTGTTGATTTGTTTGGTATGGAAAGAATGGGTTAAGTAAAATGTTCAGCTGAGTTGCACTTTCAGAAATCTGACTGCTATTGATAATAGTTTGTGCTGTTTTTCTTCTGTCTTCACTTGCAGTCCAGTCAATGGTAAACTGCAAAATAATAACACAAGTAATATGCATGGAGAAAATTAAATGGCTGACGCTGTTGGAAATCTGAAATCAAAAGAGAAAATGCTGCAGGTACTCAACAAGTCAGGCAGCATCTGTGGAGAGAGTAAAAGAGTTAATGTTTGAGGCTATTGATCTTTCGTCAGAGTTGGACAAGTGAGAAAACCAAAACACTTCTCTCCCTGTTTCATCGACCTGAAACATGAACTCTGTTTCTCTTTCCACAGATGCTGCCTGATTTGTTGAGTGTTTCCAGCATTTTCTGTTTCTTTTAATATTAAAAAATCTTATAGTGAATTAATGATTATTCATAGACCAATGATTGGAAATGGCTATGAGGAAATAGGCTCAATCATGTGTTAATTCTGTACTATATACCCTGTGGAAAGAACTGAAGTAGCTGCATCTGAGTGTTATCTAAAGATTCTCACCACATTTCATTCCTTTTAGACCAGCTAATCACCTCTCGTGTTGCACAATGGAGTCAGGACCATGTAAAATCTGAAGTGGCATGGTTAGAGGGAGGCAAGAGTGTGCTGAAATAATTCAGTAATTGTCTAAAGCTGTACATTCTATTCATTATTTATCTTCATTTGTTTTGATGTTATTTATATTTCTGCAGTTTAGGAAGCAGAGTAGGAATGGTCCGTTGCATAGGAGTTTACAGTATTGGTTTGAGGAGCCTGGAGATGCAGAACTAAATTGCTAAAGACCTAATGAACTTTATAAATATTTCACTGTCATTCTTCATAGCTAATAACTGACAAAATTCTGCTTATCTCCTTTTCAGAATCTGCCAGTGACTCGTATCTTGGATAACTTAATAGAGATGAAATCAAATCCTGTGAGTAAAGATTAAGTATTAGCCTTGATGAGAAATACAAGATAAAATTACGTGACTATATGTACTTCAACAAAAATCATCAGCATTTAACTTTTCAAGTTTGTTCCATTACTTCCCTGATTACCTAATCTGTAAACTTCATGTTCTCATTTTTGTTCTTTTGACAACTTTCAGCTAAAAATTATAAAATTATGTGAAGTAACTTTCATAATATTCCATTCAAAAAGCATGTGTTTATTATTGCGAGTGTTGTGTTGAAGTATTTGGATGAAAATCATATTAACGTTAATCCACAAATGAATAATAGAGACCTTGTTTTATTTTTCCCTTTCTAATGCACAGTTTACTTACTTATCACAACACAGAAGGATGATGTTCACAAAATGCCAGTTCCACAATTACTTTTGAATTAATAGGTCCAGGTATCTTCTGTCAGATCTAACTTGCTGCAGGATTTGAGAACAATTTCCCAAGTATAAGCGCTGGTGAATCACAGCAAAATCCAGCTTCATTTCTGGACTTGGAAGGGTCCAGGGAAGCAAGAAAACCAGGAATTGGCCTGTGGAGCTAGTCCAGTAACTTAGGGCCTTCTGAGTTTGCACAGAAATCCTAAAACTCATTGGCACTTAGACTGAGAAATGCTGACAATTTGGTGTGGAACTACCACCAAAAGTTGCATTAGTGTCTGTCATTTGGTTATAGTTCAGCCTGGCTGAGTGAGAGATTAGGGCAGAACTTGGGTGAATGCTCATCAGTAGGCTGGCAAGAATATTGAATGAAAATGAACAAAAACTGCTGATGTTGGAAATCTGAAACAAAAATAGAAAATGCTGGAAACTCTCAGTAGATCAGGGTGCATGTATGGAAATACAAACACAGTTAAAATTTCAGGTTGAAGACTATTCATTAGAACAGGAAAAGAGAGAAAATAAGTTGGTTTCAAGTGGCAGAGGCTGGGGGAGTCACAGATAGGACAAAGGAAATATCCCTGATAGTGTCAACCGAGGATTGCTGTTACAATAAGCTATTGATGAAGATCCTCACCAGACATATTCCCTTGTCCTATCCATCCACCCTCCACCATCTCTGCACTTAACTTGTCTTCTCACTTTCCCAGTTCTGATGGTCGTTAGCTTGAAACATTAACTGTTTCTCTTTCCACAGGTGTTGACTGATACTTTCCAGTGTTTTCTGCAGAATATTGAATGTACCTTGTATAATTTATTGATGAAGCTTGATACATTGACGAGGCTTTGTTAAATCCTCCTTGCCCTTGGGGAAGGTGATTGTGAGCCGACATCTTAACCCTCTTCATTCTTTGTGGATTGCACAGTATTCCCACAATAGTCAGGTAGTGAATTTGAGGATTTTGATTCAGTTATGATAAAGGATTGATGGGGCTTTACAGTCAGTGTAACCTGGAGGGTGATGGAGGTCATTGGTTTGGAACTGCTGTCGAGAACGCATGGAGAGTTGTTGAAGTGCATTTTTTTAAACAAGGCACTTTGCAGCCATGGAACTACGTGGAGGGAATAAATGTTTAAGGTGGTAAATGAGTGCCAGTCACACAATACTGCTTCATCCTGGGTGGTGTTGAGCTAAAGTTCTAATCACTGAAACAAATGGAGAGTATTCTCTACTTGTAACTAAATAGCTGCTCATAATAAGACTCTATCTGTGTATAGAACTGGGAAAGAATAGAACGTGTTGTTTACGATTTGTGATAAAAATTTTGCTCTGAAATGCTATCCAAATTTTATCAATCATATGCTTTCTTGCATTACCAAAAAGATAATTACAGGCTCGAAGAGCAGGTTCTCAGTCAAATGACGCTCCTTTGTCTGTGATTATGGAAAAGAGAGTCAAATAAACATTTACAGGGGAAATTAGTGATAAATGGTTTACTCTATGAGCCAGCATTGTCTAGATGGGCCAAAATGGCCACCTCCTACATTGTAAGGAAACATGAAATATGCTTTTAATTTGCTGAGGAAATTACCTCTGATTCTTAATATGGAAATATATTCTAATTTGAAGATTTAGTAGAATAAGTAGATAAAGATAGAAATTGCAAGATATAGTTGCCACCATTTTCCAGTCTATCTTGTATATAGGTGCGGT
The DNA here is from genome assembly GCA_030265395.1 of Rhina ancylostomus. NCBI lineage: Eukaryota > Metazoa > Chordata > Chondrichthyes > Rhinopristiformes > Rhinidae > Rhina > Rhina ancylostomus. The sequence continues at coordinate 101,311,696 of JARFYF010000001.1, forward strand.
GACAAAGTACTGGAGATTGCAAATGTTGCCCCTTGCTGAAAAGCAGAGAGAAAGATAAACCTGTCAGCTACAGGACAGTCAGTTTACTTTGGTGCTGGGGTAGCTCGAAGCAATAATCCAGGAGAAAATTAAAAACTATTCTGACAAATAATGAAGAGCCACCATGGACTAGAACACTTTGTACTGGTAAGGGGTGAAAAAACAGAGGTGGGAGCACCTGTTTATTTTGAATTGGTGAGCAGTATATAAGGTTCGATATTAGAATATGATGTTTTTGATAAATATTAGTGACAATTTGAGGGCATGGAAGATGAATTGACAATTTGAAGATGAAACTGAACTAAATCGTAGAATCAAAAGGAAGATGGTATTCAAAGTCAAGAGGACAGACAGGTGAATCGGTAGAATAAGTGGCAGGAGAAATTTAGTTCTGTAAAGTTAAAAGTGATGCATTTTGATTGAATGAAAGGGGAGTGAGAATTCAGGTAGGTTTAAGCATTTGATACTATAACAAGGAGAGAGGGGGTCTTTGTGTAAATCTTTGAAGGTTTCTAGACAGCAATACTATTTATTCTGAGCTTAATAAATACAAGGGTAAAATAAAGCAGGAAGTTTTGATGTACCTTTATAAATTAACTTTGGGGCCCATCTAGAGTATTGTGTCCAACTCTAGGCACTTAATAAGGATATTGAAGCTTTGGAGTCAGTGCAGAAGAGATTTACGAGGGTGAAGGATTAGTGTTGTGGATAATCAAGAGAAACAGGGGTAGTTCTCCATTGAGCATAGAAGGCTGGGAGAGAACCTGATAGAAATATTTTAAAAAATGCAGACGTTTTAGAATAAATTAAGAAAATGTCTAAATGCCTAATGTCCAAAAGGTTGATAATGAGAGGAACAGATTTAAGATGATCCTCAAAACAATCCCGAATCTTCAAATGCAACCAGTAGTTAGAATTTGGAGTGCATGCAAGTTCCAGCTTTTGAATGGTAATTTGGTTGATGCTTGATGTGATGTGTGAAAAATCATAGTGTGTGGGTCCAACTCAATTGCAATAGAAGTCCAGTGCAGATAGCTACCTTATGTGCCGTTTTATTTTCATTCCATGACCTTTATTTTTTGTGCTTTGCTGCTGATGCCAAAAATAGTGAATGAGGCTTAAAAAAGGATGCTCTAAATCACAGCTTGAAATGAGTATTTAACTACTAATTTCATTGTGCATGTACCTTTCTATGCAGGCTCATATTATGCAATTGGTAATGAAGAGCCATTGCTCACTGACCTCAAAGAAATTTACCCACAAAGCTTCAGTGGACTCTGTGGCTTAGGATTCCCTCTTTCCTAACATAAGTTGCTATCTGCCAAGTTCTATAGCAGAACCTGAGAATTTAGGATGACTTGAAAGCAGGCTGAGCAATGAATCTCACTGAAGAATTTTGACAGTCATAAAAATCAGGAAGTAAAAAACTTACATTTTTATATCTGTTTAAATATTTAACTAAGAAGAAGAAATAGAAATGCCTTAATCTTTAAAACAAAATTTTAAAAAATATTCTATATAAAATTAGCTTGTTGGGGCCAGAAAAGTGGTTCAATGATTGAAGTTTAGAATGCCTCATACAACATTTTTGGACTAAAAATGGGAAGCAAAAAATTGAAGTTCATGTCAATTCACTGAACTTTGCTGAGCATTAAAGCAGAGCCAGTGGGGGAGCAATGTATTGCTGATAGTTGGTTCTGGGTTTCCATATTTAACTGCTCAGGTGCACACTGCAGAAATTGTTGTCATGTTTCCCACTTTATAACGGTGAGTACTGAAAGCCTTTATTATTTTAATAGGAAAAATCACATCATGGGGAATGAAAGTTACGATGCAGTTTTGCACGTGGTGACTTGGCTTTTTCTGAGTGTAAAGATACCTTAATGTTTCTGGGAGTAGGAACAATTGGAAATTATGCATTCTAATCTATTCACGTTTGAGCTCTCTTCTGGGGAATCCAAATAAGAGAAGACAAAGTGAATTAACATATTCTTTCATAAAATTTAGCTAATGCTTGCTTTATATGTTTCATTTCAGGTATTATATGTGTAGCAGTTAGTTAGATGAAACCTCTTTTGAGTTAACCAACAACTGGAACAAGCTTTAGGTTCATGCTTCAACTTCAACATTATGTAGCCAAGGAAGTCTTTCTGAGAACGTAATGAATTATTTTAGCGATGGTTCGTTAGTCTTACCATCTGTGGAATCAATTAAACATCCGAATGCCAACAGGGCATACATTGTGCTTCCATAGCTGGTGACTTGATATATGTTCTTTCTTCTTGCTTATGACATTCATCTTTGCAAGGGTAGTTTTGAAGAAAATTGCTGCTTAAATATTGGGAAGGCTTAAATTTAACCAAAGGTGAAGATGTGCTCAAAAATCAATAATTCAGCAGCATAAAATTTCAGTGGCTCAGTAGCAAAGTAGATAAGAACATGTCAATAAACAGTTATTCTTGTCAGAAGACACAATGTCCCACCTTCACCAGTCAAGGTAAAGAACATTAATTATATGTAAATGATAGGTAACAGTTTTACAGAAATGCCTTAGGAAGTAATTCTACCTTGGAATTAAAAGCCTCCTCATTGTTTCTGTAGGAAACCGATGATTACAGATACTTTGATCCAAAAATGCTTCGTGGCAGTGAGAGGTAAGCTCAGTACAACTCATCAAGTACCTCTAGCACTAAATGTAGGTTACATTTTGAGGAGCAAGTGTTCAAAGTTTAAGAGAATAGTTGGATTTTACATGTTGAAAGAATTCCTGCAGAGAAAGTTTAAAAAGAAAACTGCAAAGCTGTTGTGTAAAAGGAGTAATTTACAACATTTTGAAAATTGGGCACTTGTATAATATTTACTTTGTTCAATTAATAGAGGGTAATTTCAAGAACTTTGGTCACTTTAAAAATCAATAACAAAAATTATAACTCTTAATATTCTTTAGTATTTGTTCTTATTGTTAGTAAAGGACATTTGCTTTTAAAAGAAGCTTTGATACCTGTGGACAAGTGATTTCCCCAACACAGTAATTGAGATTAACAAAACCACTTTTGAGGTTTGATACCATCCACTGTTCTATTTTTAATCCCTGACACAATGCTATGAACTTCTTCCACAAATTGTCACCATTCTAATACATTGGAGTTAAGTTCAAATTTATTACAAAATTAACTTGTTTCATAGTGTACATGAAACTATTCATTCTTGGATACCCAACTGAGTATCCACTTTGGTCATGAGCCAAATGAATTGATGGATGAGTAAACCATATGATGTAGTACTGAGGCATACCATTGACAATGATTCCAAGTCCAGCTGATCTTGGATAAGGCAACTAATAGCATTAGTGTCTCTTTGATTCACTTGATAACAATAGAGAAATTATTCATTGTTTCCACTCCTAGTTGTCTGGTGAAGCTGTGTAATGGTGTGTACATTTTTGGCTGTAAAGTGTCAACAGGTTGAAACTTAACCATGATATCTCTGTAGACATCCACCATTATAGCTTCCTTTGAGGAATAGGTATTTCAGAAAAGTAAAGACCTGTGGGATCATTCTTCTTTGGCAATCCCTCAGATTGAGGCTGACGTACCTCCAGTCTAGCTTTGTGTGTTCTGAGGTCACTAATGGGTTCAATATGGGGAGCCCACACGCTTTCACTGATGGAGCAATTGGTGGCTATCAGATGAGTTAGCTGGGTAAGTTTGTGAGATGTCCTGCTCCTGCCACCCATGCAGTGCAGCTGTGTCGTTCTGATGTATGGCTTCTCGGTTTTCAATATCATTTCAAATACTTTTTTCACCACTTTGAGTAGTTATAAGCCAGAGGGTCTCAGGAATCAGTGGGAATTCCATTTCACCTCAGAGTAACTATAATCAACAAAGGAGGTGTCTGATTGTGGCACTGAAGGAGTGGACTCCCTGCTGTCGGTCTTGGGGGAAGTCATGTCTAGGATCCTCCTCGTCCCCCTCCTCCCATTGGCCAAAGAACTGCCCCTCGAATCACAGTACAAATTTCATCCATCTGGAGGTACAGGGGACATGATCATCACTGCATGATAACTCCGAGAAAAATGCAGGGAACAGCATTAGCCACTATAAGTAGCTTTTTTTTTTAACCTCACTATAGCTGGTCACGGAAATTAATCTCAATCTTATTTGAGATCATATCTTACAATGAATTACTACCTTCAATGGAGAAAAACAGGTTCTCAGGAAGTACAGTCTTGCTGAGAGTCTTGCAAAATATCTTTTTGGGGGGGAAATGCAATTTTAGAGATATGGAGATTAAAGTCCAGGGTTCTCAAAAATCAGTAATAACTGATGGCTGTAAATCACTTTTAATAAAGTGCTGGTTTAAACTTCTTGAGCATGTATCACACACCAAAAATGTAACAATGCACCCAAAAAAATCTCAATTTGTAGATCTGTGCCACGAGAAAATAAAAAGCATTAGAGGAAGCAGGTTTGCATTTTCAAACTCTTTTTGCATGAGTTTAAGTTTTGATGATCATGGTTGAAATATTTTAATAAATGAAATCCATCATTCTTCAACTGTTCTAAAGTGGGAGCACACAAAGGACAGATTTTGTGCTAAATGAGTGTAGTGCATGATTAAATTTATAGAAACACATGTCAGTTACAGTGCAATTGCTTTATTTTGTTCATTGGCAAATCAGCTTCAATATAAAATGTGCATCCATCATTTGTAATCCTAACTCTGGAACAGATTACAAGCATCATCTTTTGCATTGTGCGATGCACACGAATAAGTGGATTTAGAAAGCCAAGTGTTGAATTACAATATCATTTATCAAACTAACTTTGGAAGTGCACATGGATCTTAACTTATTTTTGGATGATATACAGATTGTCTGAGCATCTTAAAATCTAGAAAAATAATATATTTCATGGAACTTTTGAACATTGGACTAGCTAAATATCCAGTATATACCATTAAATATATACAAATCCATGAATAACATTATTAAATTACTAATTAATAGAGTTAATTTTGAATCCTTTTTTATTAAGTAGTGAAACAAAAATATCTCCATGAAACAGATTTTGCTGCTTTACAACTCTTACACTTGCACATGAATCAGCAGTCATTTGTTACTTTTATAGCCATTAGATTCATGAGAAAAAATTGACAGCTGCTGAAAATGTAGATGAAGCTTCATTTTAGTCTAATATTTTTTCTTGTTGGAATATATTTTCAATGCAATCATTTTCCATTGATAAGTACGTATTGCCATTAGTCTTATAGCTTTAGTCAATAACTTTGTTTGCCGTGCTTTTGCTTTGCAGCTCTGTTCCAAGAAACAAAAATCCATTCCAAGAGGTAAGTATGCTGCTCTCATAGTTTGGAGATACTCAACCACTTTTGCAAATTGTCTTAATGAATTTTGACACAAGCACTGAGGATACTGGAGAACTGTCAGGATAGTTGCAGCTGGTAAGCTACTGGAACCACATTGAAGCTATTAAATTTGGATTTGCAAGTGGAAAGTCGTATCCTATGATAAATTTAGTGAAATGACGTTTTATAGCTGCAAAGAAATATAGTTGGGATATTTTCATATGTATAAACTAAATCAATAAGTGTCATATGTTCTTTTGCTGTCACTATGTGCTGGCTAAATGTTTCAAAGTACAGCAGTTTATTTTTACTTTATTCTGATATTTATTGTTGATTTAGGTTGCATTGGAGCATGATGCCTCAGTATGTGGATGTATTAACATTTAGGTGTTAACACTGAGGGACTTAATTTTATTTATCAAGTAATCTCTAATCTTGTCTAACCTCAAATATCCTCCATCACAGTAGAACAGAAGTTCAGCCAAGATTTATCCCAGTTTCTGCACCAATGTTTTTTGATGGGAATAATTTGCTCCAACTTTTTTGAGGAGCTGATTAGCCAATGTTTTCCAGTAGCTTTGTTCTGATTTGTATGTAGCTTGGGAAGGCCATGCCGTCTGTTTAGTTCACCTGAAAGCAACAAAGTATATCTGTGAGTTTTTGCAGTGAGACTAAAAAAGCATTGGGTAAGTGCAGGTTCAGTAAGTACCTATTTTAATGCACTCAAATTCACAACAGTGGTTGGATTATTATTGACCTGCCTGCTACACAAATGTACTGCTCTCATCCCTGTACACCCACAGTGTGGTATGATGGAGGCATACAAGTTGATCCCCGGCAGCATCCCTGAGCAGTCTCATGAGGTGAAGTAGTAGCAAGCAGTTAGCATGTCCTGGGGCCTTGCTCCAGAAAAGTTGAGCAATTTTGACAACTTTCCAACCACAAACATTGAGAAATTATTGAAATAGATATAAATAATAAAATAAAAATGAACTAAACTAATCAAAACTTTTTAAATAAATAAATACATTAAAATACAGTGAAATAAGTCAAACACTTGCCTGCACTTCTTTTCTTCACAGCATCACAGACTGCACTGAAGTGAAGTAATGCTATTACGAGAGTAATGGTATTCATGGTAAACATTACGAGAGGTAATGTGCAGCTATGTAGGACCCTGGTCAGACCCCACTTGGAGTACTGTGCTCATTTCTGGTCACCTCACTACAGGAAGGATATGGAAGCCATAGAAAGGGTGCAGAAGAGATTTACAAGGATGTTGACTGGATTGGGGAGCATGCCTTATGAAAACAGGTTGAGTAAACTCGGCCTTTTCTCCTTGGAGCAACGGAGGATGAGAGGTGACCTGATAGAGGTGTATAAGATGATAAGAGGCATTGATTATGTGGATAGTCAGAGGCTTTTTTCCCAGGGCTGAAATAGTTGCCACAAGAGGACACAGGTTTAAGGTGCTGGGGAGTAGGTACAGAGGAGATGTC
>JARFYF010000001.1:101378288-101388874 GCA_030265395.1 Rhina ancylostomus
TGCTTCCACAATCTTCTACCTTGACATAGACATCATTGTATCTCTTCAATAGGCCACACTGATAATATCTAATATCTCATGATATGGCTTGGCACCAGATTTTGTTTGATAATGTTATTGTGAAGTACCTTGGGATGTTTTACCATGTGGAAAGCAATATGTTCTTGTGGATACCAATGGACAATCTGCCATTAAAATAGTGGGCAGAGGGCAGACCAAATTCAGGAGAATACAGTCTGCAGAATGTTGGACCATCCTTCAGTTCCTGCTGATCTTTCCCTCAGACGTTGTGCCATGATCCAATGCTGTCCTGAACTAGTACCTTGGTGCTCATTATTCCTGCTTATTCAAGCTACTAATTACTAAACTTTGTTCCACCACAGGGCTTGCCCTAGTCTAACTGCAGCTACTTGAGCACAAAGTCTAGGCTAGCATATTTGTGTCACACTGGGAATATGCTGCACGAGTAGGAATATTACCTTTCCAAATGAGTAATTAAAGTGAGGCCTTGTCTTCTCAGAGAATTAAGCGATACAGGAACTGCACTCCTCCCAACTGTTAGTGGCCAGCACATGTAGGTGGCCTTTGGAACAGGCAAGTCCAGCACTCATTAATTTAAAAAAGGAGTGTGATCATGAAGCAGTCACGAGACCTTCAATTGCATAATATATATCTGGCACCTGCTCGTTTTCTGCATTTCTTTGGATAATTTATACATAGTCAACCAAAGCTGGTGCAGTTAGTCAATCTGCAATTGGGACTGATTTCAAGAATAAATAAATTGAAAAGTGCCCCCATTTGCTTCCAAGAGGTCCCTAATATCCATGTCATGCAAATTAAGAGTTTGAAGTCTATCCTAATTTGCAGCTGGATTTGACACCTCCATCAAGTAAGATCCTTGCAAAACTTTAATAAGCCAACATCTAAGCAACTTTTAGATTTTGTTATAAAAAGAGTTCTTAATTATTTTGTGCTGGTGGTGAATATGTCACTACTGCAGTTTGTTTAGAAACACTGTAGGTCTATGTAACAAACCAGTAAATAGCTTGTATACGTTTGGTCTGGAAACTGCAGAACAATAGCAGTCCTGTTAGAGCTGGGAGTTTTACAGCTCTGAATTTAAATTAAATTAAATTTTATTTACAGCATGGTAACAGGCCTAAATGAAAATGAGATGAAATAGAAGTACATTTTCTCATGCGGCAAGCTTGTTTATAAATCGGCATGCTTCTGCTACAATTGTTTGATTCGTCAAATGTGGCCTGTGGTCATATTGAGAAAATACTAATGCTGCTTTACATGTCTGTTTTAAACAGGTTATAGAGCCATTGGTCTTGCATAATGGAAAATGACCTTGAATGAAACATTCATTTGCGAAATTGAATTAGAGTTTTGGCATTTGTCAAACTGATACTTCAGGATGTTGTGGCTACAAAATTTCCTGGAAGTATTTAGATTCTGTATTGTGGACTGACAAGTTTCTCTATCTTTTAGGTGGATGGGTTTTTGACTCTGCTGTTCGGTCTAGGTAGCATTAACACTTTGACAACCATCAGCATCATCAGATACATCAAAGGCTGTAAGCCACACCAAGGTAAACCACCAGTAGAGCTACTAAACAGAATTACTTTTTCACTTTAATGAAGGATTCCATTAGCACCTAGACTGAAACACAGCAAATGAGATAATATAACAGCAAACTCCTATAATTTTTACTACTTAAAAACAGTGAGTGAATTGCCATTGGTAGCATATTGAAGTGAGTGAAGTCAATTAAGATTGAAACAATGCATTTCAAGGGATTCTTGATGCAAGAACTTTAACGTTCAGTAGCTATCTGGCTACCTTGCATTCAAAGCAGCAGTATTACTCAGAAATAGGATTCCTTGTCTCAGAATGTTAGCATCTTTGCCAAAAGGTTGCTATGCATTCTTATATTCTTCTTCTGTCTCCTTGCAGCTCACAGAGTTGACAAATGCAATATTATGCTGGCATTGTCTTTTGTGTGGTTGATGGCTCTCTTCTGGTCCATAGCACCTTTTCTCGGATGGGGCAGTTACACAGGTGAGAGGTGTGGTAGAGTGTTATGCTGTAGTGAAATGACATGATACCTGTCTTCAGAACAAATCTCTGGGACTACACCCCAGTTTGAACTCAGTCGTGAAGGAATAATTTGGAGATACAGAAAGTAATTTTGTACATATTTTTATTTTATATTTATTATAAATTTATGATACATTGATGCAAAATTTTGTAATTCTTTTCCTAATAACAGATCTTAGACTTGGCAGTAGCATATAGCTGTTAACTATATTGGTAGGGCACAGCCTTTGACCAAGATATCACTCCAGGTACTCTGTCACCTAAGACAGCTGCTGCAGATTCACATCCTTGCATGTTAGTCTACAAATATTGATCCATTGTTTCCTTCAGCTGGAGACTCCTCCTCCACTAAATATCCAGGCAGGATTCCCATTTCAACACACCACCCATCTGTAGTGGGCGAAAGGGACAATATGAACATGTCCTTCTAACTGCCCAGAAAAATGAATGGTGTTCTTGTCAAAGAGTGGATGTGTGGTTACCACTGAGGAAACTGTACTAGCCTGCACTTCACTTATGGCCCTCGAAATGTCCTCAGGACTATCACATGATGATTGTCTACAGCTTCCATTACTTATCCAAGCAAATGTTTACCAACTAATTGAAGATGACCCAGTTGACATTTTCCAAAATCATGTTGTTGCTTTCACATTGATCCATGTGTGGGTGTTTGCTTGATGTTAATAGATACAGGAGCTGTGGTGGTCCTACAGTCATGTGTTCCAATATGACCACTGACAGGCCAGCCCCTGTTTACTGTGTCATCACTGCTGCTTCTATTTTGCTTCTGCCACTTCTGACCATGAGCTTTCTGTGAACTGGCGCCCAGCACCCGCATTTGCTCCACAGTCAAGGCAGAGAGTAATCAACTGCTGTTGATGCCATTAAAACTGTTTTCTAGTCTGTTGATGCTATGTGTGCAGGTCAGATGTGGTAGGGTTGTGCACTTGCAGCCACTACTGTGCATTAGGTAGTGAGCCATACACTAACTTGGGCCTTGATCACATGCAGGGAAAGGTCTACCATAGTCAAATGGAGGATGTCTTTGCTTACCATATGTTAAAGGAAGCTGAGTTTACAACTAAAGAATAATCTATATTTTCTAGTGATTTGGGGATTGAGGTTTTGTGTTCAATCGTCCTCAAGTTCATTCTGATGTGTATCTGTGGATAGGACCAAGGGAAGGATAGATGGAAGACCCATCTGGCCTCCAGCTCCATTGATGGAGTGGAATTCAAAAGAACAAAAAGTAACAGTTAATACTGTGTGCTGGTGACAGAAGTGCAGTATTTCTACTCTTTTTCCCATTGTATCACCAAATGGCACATCCTCAAGGGTTTAATTTGCATTCCATCTGGTCAAATGTGCTTTCTGCTTCCATAAGGATATGGAGCAGGTTTGTTGGAACGTTGAAGTACACCTTTTTAAGTTGTTCACTGAGTGTGGTGTGGCCCCCAAATGAAGTCATTTTGACTTTGGAACACATAAGGTACTAGACCTAATGCAGAAGCTAGGATTCTGGCCAATATACTTCTCAACGCTGAGCATAAGTTATGTGTTTTCACAATAATGAATATTAGGAATATATTTTGGAATTCAGAAACATGCCATTATCTGTGCAAAATACTAGGCTGGAATTTCACTGTGGATAGTGGGGTAAAATGGAGAATATTGTCTGGTCCATACTCAGATCCAGTTTAATTGAATATCAGGTGGACAACTTAAGTGATAGTTAACTGAAGCAATACAGGCTGTTTTGAGTTACCTCCCAAGACAAGTTCCTAACCTTATGACTTTCAAGATGTGTTGCAAGCACAGGCTAGTACAGCTTTATCAGTGGTAACCACTGACAAAAAGAATCTGTATCAGTGAATTAATTATAACTTATCTAACTGATCATACAGCCACTTGGGATAAAATATGTTTGGTCCGTTTTAATCTTACAACAGTTAGAACAGTTTAAGATCAGTCAATAGTATCACCCCCACTCCTACTTGTCCTCCTCCTAACCCTTGCGAACGTTGAAGTCAATGACTTGTCTGAATATAGTTTCTGCCTGATTGAACTGTTTTAGACTAGTATAGCCCAGCATTAATTAAGGGATTTGCTCCAGGAAACTCTGCAACTACTGTTTTTCTGTACTGAATGATTATTTTATTAACGGTGACCTTTACCCAAAGAATGTGGTACTTGCAACCACAGGGACTAATTGAAGAGAAAAGAGTGTACACAGTCAAGGGGGAACTGACTGAGCATGCAAGAGATAATAGGAATAGGACAATGTATTGACAGGGTTAGATCAAGGAAATAGACAGAGATCTGTGTGGCATATAGACACAGATATGAAATTTTTGGGGTCAATGGCCTTTTGCTGTAAGTATGATGTAAAACTTTCTAATGCCACAGCAAAAGCATTAGACTTCTGATATTTGTGACAAATTACACTGAACTTTGCTTCATCTCTGTGCTTGACTCTCTCTGCAGCCATCACATTCACAAACATTTAATGCTAAAAGCATTTTTACTGGCAAAGGAACAAACTTGCCTCAAAGGAATCTGGACAGAAATATGTTGAATATCATTTATGGCCCAAATTCTAAATAGCAAGTTTGCTGAAGAGTAGATTCTGCAAATCGATTCTGAGGAAGATTATTCAGTGCTTTCTGAATAAGTAAATTTCTGAAGAATAATTTTGATTTCTCTTTCTTGATTTGCTTTAGGATACTTAATTCTGTGAAGAGTTTAATTTACTGTTGTTGAAATATGCCATGTTTCAGCTATGCCTCTCCACAAAAAAACAACCTGGAAGGTATATAGGTATATTCTGCTTCATCTGAACTCAAGGCACTCAAAGAGGACTATCACCACAAATTAAGCTATATTTTAAAACTGACCTGTTCCCTGAGCTTTATCTGAACGATACTATAACCTGACATTTAGGCAAGGAGGTATTTTGTTCTTTTCATAGCAGTAATAGTTTTCTTCAAATAATTTTAATAACACCTCACTGAACAAGAGCCAAAAAATAATAGCCTACAAAGAGCTGAGGATTAGAGAGAAGTAATTTCCCAGCTCACATGTCCTTGCAAGAATGTTCATTCATAAAAATGTCAAAAAATTAACCTATTGTAAATGAAAGGGATGTTTTGATACTAAATGTTGGATGTATTTAAAACTCAGCTATTGTATTTCTTGGTTAAACCAAAGAGGAGTCTTACTTTAATGTAGTTTCTTAATGTAATCAATAATTAAAGGACACTACATTTGTTCATGATAATAAATTTCAAAGTAGCATCAGTACCCATAAAGTTATTTAAGGTTTTTAACTACCTTAGTTTGTAATCATTTTACTTTGTTCCAATATTTTTTCAAAGACTAATCTGAATTTAACTTGTAAATTTTAAATTCTCATACTTTTCCAGATTTGTTGAAGAAAGAGAGCTGAAGCTACAGGCATCTGGTTTGGGAACTCAGGCATACACTATAATAGTGCTGTCCTTCAATTTGACTCCCTTTTACATACTCTTCCTAATAGGACTACAAACGATAATGATACCTTCCATTTATATAGCACTTTTATCACAGCAAAAAAATGTTTCAAGACACTTCACAGGAACATAAACGAGCAAGAGCTCGACACTGAGCCAGAGAGAAATGTACCTGTATCCATGCTGTATTGCTCAATGACTCATTTACTCTAAGTAAATAAGTAAAGGTAATTCTCTCATAGTATTTCAGATTTTATTCTTCTGCTTCGGTTTATATCTCCTCCAGGTATACCTTTGCCACCCACTTGCAATTGACACCACAACCACTTGCGTCATTCAGTCTCTTCTGCCTTCAATCCTATCAAGTTCCATCTGTTCTCTCCATCCTTCCTCCCTTTCTCTGTAGCTTAAGATAGATTTTTTTTCTGACTTCTCGCACTGCTGTTAAAAAGTCATCAATGTGAAACACTGCCTCTGTTTCTCCCCCTGCAAATGCTGCCTGACCAGCTGAGTATTTCCAGCATTTTCTGTTTTAATTTCACATTTCTAACATATACAATTTTTTTGCCTTTAGGTTGCTGAAAGCTTGGTCAAAGAGGTGGGTTTTAAGAAACTCGGTAAAGACAGAAACAGAAATATTAGGCAGGGAGCTTTAGGAAGGAAATTCCAGAGCTTTGGGCTCAAGCAACCAAAGGCACGGAGTGATTAAACTCTGGGATAACCATGAGGCCGAAATTAGATAGGTGCAGATATTTTGAAAATTTGTAGAGCTGGAGGAGATTATAGAGATAGAGAAGAGTGAAGCCATGGGGGTGTTTTGAAAGCAAAGATAAGAATTTTAAAACTGAGGCATTGCTTAACCATAAGCTATGTAGTTTGGCAAGCACTGGGGTGATGGGTGACCAGAACATGAACCCTGTATATAGAGTCTTACCAATCTAAAATTACTTCTTGTATCTTAATGCTGATTCCCATGGCTCTTCCTTTCTTTTCATTTTGACTTCTGATCTCATCCTCCACTATAAACATGCATAGTCCAAAATGCTTGTTGGCCAATGCAAACCATCATAAGACTCAACATCAGCAACAATAGCATTCATGTAGGGCAACCAGTTGATACTGCTTGATAAACATTTGAGTGTTGCCTAGTTTTCTCTTTCTTGCACAGTTGGAAAAGTTGTGATCTAAAGAAAACAGAAATCCAATACAACCCCAGGCTCACACAGGATGAAGCACTAATGATTAAATTAATGTTGTGTAACTCATGCTCTAAATGCACTGCCATCAAAATTTAACTGTTACTGAAAAGGTACTGAACAATTTTGGATTCCAGGTCACCATTTCACTTCTTCTGCTTTCTCATTTTAGCTTATTGTAAATTAGTAAATGTCTGCAATCTATCCATCACACAGGCCAAGCATGATCTTAATAATGCATTGCATTCTGCTATTTAGTAATGGCTGACAAAAGTATTAGGAAAGCAAATGCATTTATATTATACCTTCCAGAAACTCAGTATGCTCCTCAGCACTGTTGATGTGCAGTCACCCTTGCCCTGCGTTGTTTTTTTTTTGGAATCTGGGCATTATAAACACAGGCAGAATTTATTGTCCGTCCTTAATTGTCTTTGAGATAGTGGTGGTAAGCTGCCTTCTTAAACTGCTGCAGTCCTTCCAGTGAAGGGGCTCCCACTATGCTACTGGGGAAGGAGTTCTAGGATTTAGACTAAGCAATGATGAAGGAATGGCGAGATATTTTATGTCAGCATGGTATTTAGTGTGGAAGGGGAACCCACAGGTAGGGATGTTCCCATATGCCTGAAGCCCTTGTGCTTCTAGATGGCAGAGATTGCAGGTTTGGGAAATGCTCCTCGAGAGGCTTAGGAGAATAACCTCAGTGTTGTAGATGGTATGTGCTGCAGCCTCTGTGTGCCAATGATGGAGGGAATAAATGTTTAGGGTCCTGGATGGTGCCAAGATCTGAGTGTTGTTGGATTCTGCAGTCATTAAAGAAAATGCCTTTCAGAGGTTAGAAAGGCCTTGGGGTGTCAGGAGATGAGGCACTTGCCATTGAGTGCTCAACTTCTGATCTGCTCTTGTAGCTAGAGTGCCCAGATGGCTGGTCCAGTGGAGTTCTGGTCAATGGTGACCACCAGATGTAGATTCTGGGGAACTCAGTGATGGTAATGTCAAGAGTAGATGGTTACACTCTGCTGCAGATGGTCATTGCCTGGCACTTCTCTAATGCAAGTGTTACCTGTCACTTATCAGCCCATACTTGAACTTGAACAATGTCTAGTTTTTGTCACATGTCGGCATGGACTGTTTCATTTGCTGAGGAGTTGCAAATAGAATTCAACATTGTGCAATCATCAGCAAACATCCCAACTTCTGACCTTATGGTGAAGCAGCTGAAGATGGCTGGGCCTTGGACACTGACCTGAGGAACTCCAGTAGTGATGACCTGGGGCTGGGATGACTGACTGCCAACAACAACTATGTTCATTTGTATCAAGTATGACTCCAATGGAGTGTTTTCTCCTTGATGCCTGTTGACTTCAGTTTTCCAGAGTTCCTCAGTCAAATTCTGCCTTAATGTAAATGTAGAGTAACTCTCAGCTTATCTCTTGAATTCAGCTCTTTGATCCATTTTTGAAGATTTCTAACAAAATTCATATCATCCATTGATGAGTATTTTTTTTGGTGAATGAGTGCTGCTTGATAGCAATGACCCCTTCCATTACTTTGCTGCTGTTTGAGAACAGACAGACCACTAATTAGCTGGACTGAATTGTCTTACATTTGGTAAACAGGACACATCTGGACAATTTTCCACATTTTCAGGCAGATGCCAGTGTTGTAACTGCCCTGGAACATCTTGGCAAGATGCATTGCTAATTCTGGAGCACAGGTCTTCAGTTACTGTAATTTACCATAATTTTGAGTTGGGAAGGTCCTGCCATTGCCAAGGCTTTAAAGTCATTGAATAAAAGTACAAATATAAAATGTAACAGTAATTTCTGTTCATATGGAGTGCTGTAACCTATCATAGTCTGGTTTCTGAGAATGCCCCATGTCAATCTCATTCTTCACTTGCAGTTGGTATCCAGAAATGTCATTTGTTCCTCATTTAATAATCGTTCATTCCATCATTATGTTGATGTAATACTTTGATTTCATGTTATTTCAACTTGGGAAACAAAGGAAGAGAGTTTAAATGTAAGAAACAAGAAACAGGAGCAGGCTAGGGTCATACAGGCCCTCAGAGCTCCTCTGTCATTCATTATGTTCATGGCTAATGGGGTTACTTTGCATCATAAGTAGCTGAGTGATGTAAAGTACGTGCTTTACAAGCAGCACTGAAGGAAAAGTGTAACTGCAGTTCAATATATTTACATAGTCAGTTTCCATTCCAAATACACAGAAGTTTAAAAAAAACAAGGTTTTGGAATGGAAAGTTATGTCCAATATAAGGGTCTGGGTTTTGCAGCAAATGACCTCAAACAAAATAGACAATAACAACCCAGTGGTCTCTGTGCATAGATTTCTCCTTTCTGATATTGGCTGCAACTAAAGGTTAGTTCAACATTGTTTCTGGCATCTAGCAGCTAAAATCCCATCAAGCTGGCTGAGCTATGAACTACCTTAAATAGCTTTCTCAGACAGCAGACCAAGAGGGGAAATATATGTTTTTGGGTAATATTTTTATAAAATGGTAAAGAAAAGATTGGAATATGCACATAAAGTTGAAGTAGAAACTGAAATATCATAACCATGTTTAAAAGATGGCAAAATGTTCTTAATTTCTCAGCCAATAGATCATAAAATAAGAGATGTGTGGACCTGTTTTATCAGCATTACTGGTGCCAGCTTGCCTGCAAATTCAGCTGAACTGCATCTGTGCACTTTTAGCATAATGCGCTCCTCACAGTTTGAACTGTGGGCACTGCGTCTGCATACCAGAAGTGGAAGTAGTGTGCAGCTGGTGACGTCAGACCTTGCACGTTACTGTATTAAAGCCAGTCCTCCCAAGTTGGTCCAAATGAATTCAACAAATGCAGTCTGTTAGCCATGCATGGGAAACCTGACCTTGGCAAAAGGAATAAAACATCTCTCCCACAGCATTAGCGTCATTTAAAGAGATCATCAATGACTTGCAAGTTTTATGGGGATTAATTAGGAAGCTGCCAGGATCAAAGGAGATGTACTGTATGAGTACATGAAGTAAACATCTGAGTCCAGTGTGGAAGATGAACTACAAAAAGGAGCACTGGTTACCTGCAACATAATGAACCGAAGAATGAGAGGGCCCCTGCTCTCAGGCATAAGGGCCTAAATAGCTGCCTTCTGGTTTGATGTTTCAATGGAACTCTTGCATGTTCTGGTCAGTGTTATAGAATACTCAACAGTCCTACAAGTTCAGAAGTTATTTCTGTTATAAATTGAAATTCAGATTTTGAAGGATTTTAAACTAAATGTTTTGTGAATGAAGGAAATTATTAATATGGCTACCTATTGATCAGAATTCTCTACACTCTACCTGCAACGTTTACGTACATTTGAACTGTTACAGATCGTATGTACGGCACTTGTGAAATCAACTGGATCCAGGCAACCTTCTCCCTTAGCTACAAATCGTATGTTATTGGCATATTCCTCTGCTGTTTCTTCCTCCCTGTTTCAATCATGATTTTCTCATATGTGTCCATAATAAAAATGGTCAGATACAGTCACAAATGTGCCAGAGGAGGTGACATCAGCATGCGCCAACGCCAAGTGGAACGCGAAATAACACGGGTAAGAACCGGGACTCCCAGTTTAGATAATCCCCATCCCCCTCCCCCCCACCATTGCTTCTTCTCTTCTTCCCTTTCCTAGCCTTTTTTTTCTTTCTCTCCTTACCTTTGACCCATCCCCCAGTGGATCTGCTCTCCCCTCCTCACCTGCACCTATCACTATCTCTTACCTGCATCTACCTATCACCACCCAGTGGCCA
>JARFYF010000001.1:101440956-101455412 GCA_030265395.1 Rhina ancylostomus
TTATGGTCTTAACTACAACTGAATTAAACGATAAATGAAAACTTTATGCCAACCCATTTTAATCATAAGCTAGACTCAAAAGCAATGATAATAATAATGAATATACAGGTCAATGTGATGCACATGCAAGGAAGAGACTATTGAAAGATGATATATTACTGTTTTGTAGTGTGATAAACTAGTGCAAGGGGCATCTATTTCTAAGTGATCACAAGTCAAGTTTACCAAAAATGCATCTGACTTCCTTCCTCAAAGACTGAAAGGGTTTATAAAAATTATTATTCTTTCCATGATTGGTAGTAGATCTTTCATATAGTAGATTCACAAAGTTTTCATATGTCTAAATTGTATAAGTCAACAGCTAGCCTGCCTCTTTTCAGAACAGTACTTGAAGATCTTCAGAACAAGATATGGCCTGCAGCCTTTTGAGTCTGTTCTACTTGCCAACTTTGGCTCAACTGGAAACACAGTTTCCTCCAACTCACTGATGTGGGTTCAAAGTCCCACTTCAGATCAGTGAGTATAAAAAATCTTAGCTGTCCCTTCAGTGAGGGAGTGCTGCACAATCAGAAGTGTTTTCTCAGAGAGCATGGCTTGCCTGCTCTCTCAGAAAGGTGCAACAGATCTCACTATAGTATTTTTTTTTAAAAAAGGGACACATCCCCAGTGATATTGATGATAGCCAAACTGATGGTCTGAGAATTCTCTGTATGAAAATTGGCTTCTGCATTTCCTACAACAGTGATTATATTTCAAAAAGCACTTCCTTAGCAGTAATGTGCTTTGGGACATCCAAAGTCATCAAAGATGCAATATGAGTACAATTCTTTCTGGATGATCTCTAGTTTGCCAGTTGACCCAGATGCAACATTTGTGGAGAAATGATTCCAGATGTCTACAAACTGTTTTGCAAAAAAGTGCTTCCAGACATTATCTAATTCACAAAATCTTTTAATCACCTCAATCTTCAGCACTCAAATGATATTATAAAACTATTCTATTTACTGTGCATTCATAAATTAGCCTGTTTATCCAGTACTATTCAGGTCAATCTTGCTGCATCTCCATCAAGGCCAATATATTCTCTTTGAGGCAAGGTACCCAGAAATGAGTATACTGCTAATTACAATCACTGGGAATGCTTGCTTTGACAGTGAAGTTGGGTCTGGTTGGAAGTTAAGAAAGTGATCTATGCACAAGTTCACTCACAGTAATTGTTTACTCCTCACTACCCTTGTACTTAACATTCAAGCTTTTTATTGAAGTACAACAAAGCCAGGTATCAGATATGTTAATACAGTCACATAACCTATTCAACCATGCAAATTCATTCTTTAATATTTGGATTTGTGTTTCAGACAAATCAAGCAAAGGCCTGACATTGTCACACTTACAGAAGCGTTTGTTTCAGCCAAGATCTGTTTTCTCCAAGGCCATCCCTGGGTACATCCTTTCTTACCAGCAGAAGTATGTACATGCAAGGAAGGGACCATTGAAAGATGATGTATTACTGCTCAGAAGTATGCATTTGGGAATGGCATTCAACATTGACTCCAGATATCAGGAGATTTTATGACTTGCCAAACATGGGAAACAAATCCTCCTGCTAATGACCATCTATCTATCACTTGCAACCAATTAATTATAGTTCAAAGAACCATTATGTAAAGGCACAAAAGTAGATGTACTTACTGAACCATTACTGGTGACAGACAATGCTTAAATCCTTAAGGAACAAAGCTGCTAGGCTGGATATGTAGTAGTGATGAGGCAACCAACGTGACAAAAATATCTATTTGGCCTTACCCTTTTCAATCTGCCTTTCACAGATATATTTAACCAAATGAATATTGGTAGAGGTGACTACAACCCAGCCTTCATGAATTTCTGTTCCCACTCAGGACACAATATTATGTGTCCCTGCCATTACATCAAATGAAATAGATTCAGAGGATATCACAGCTGCAAACTGGGCATTCACATGGAGATGTGGGTTACGAGCAGAACTGTGCTTGACCATATCATCAAGCAAAATCCTCACATTAGCATAAGCAAAGTCAATGGATCAAGGCTACTTCAATGAAGCATGTTAAAAAGCATACAAGGGACAGTAAAGAGCACACTTAAAATCAGATTCTAAACTTGTTAGGCTACAACTGAGAATTACATGCATGCTAAACAGGAGAAGCAACATGCTATAGGCAGAGCTAAGCCTACTGACAATCATTAGATTAAATCAAAGTTCTATAATCCTGCCACTGACCAAAAGAGTTGGTTCAATTAACAACTTAATCCTTAATGGTGGATCCCAGCAATCTATTTCAAAAGGCAAGGCTGAAGAAGTCACAACCATTTTCAGCTAGATCTCTCTTGGGATCCACTCATAACAAAATAATCTTCAGACAATTCAGATCCCCTCATGTGAAACTGGGAAATTTCTGTGGGTGCTGGATACAGCAAATGCTGCAAGTACTGTCAACATTTTGGCTGGAATGCTAAAAGTTGTTGTTCAAAATCTGGTACTCCTTTAATCAAGTTGTTCCAGCTACTTCAGTGACACATATCCAACGAAATGTGAAATTGCCCTGATCACAAAAAGAATAGCAAGTCCAATCCAACTAGTACTGGTCCATCAAGCACTCGCACATTAGCAAAGTGATAGAAGATGATAATGACCTTTTTACGACATGGAACTTTAATCACCAGATTAAAGAAATTCTCATATCTCAAATTCTCAAAGAAATGCTCATAGAAATTCCATTCAGATTACGCCAGGATCACTTAGCTCCAGATCTATGACGGATTTAGTCCAATCAAGGACAAAAGTGCTGAATTCTTGAGGTAAAATGAGAGGAAGTGCCCTTGGCATCATTTGACTGGTCTTGCATCCAGAAACTCCAGCAAAACTGAAGTCAGTGGGACGGATAAAATTTTACCCAGATGAAGTTGTACTGAACACAAATAAAAGTAGTAGTTATTGGATATCAATCATCTCAGTCCCAGGACAGTGTCTTCGGCTCAAACATTTTCTGCTGCTTCATTGTGCAGCAGAAAATATGCTGCTTCATATTTTCTGATGGTTGCCTGGCACTTGGTTCCATTTGTGGTTCCTCAGATAATGTGGCAGTACCCACATATAGTTGCATGCAGACAACATCCAGGTTTTAACTGATCTGTGGCAAATAATATCTGTGCCACAGAAGTGCCAGTAATGATATTTCCAAGTGTACAATATGTCCTCTTTACATTTGACATTACTAATTTCCCCAAACTCCTGGGAATCACCAATGAATATTTGACTCAAGCCTGTTCCAATATTCAATGAAATCATGGCCAATCTGCAACATAACTCCACATCCCTCATGAGTTATCGGAAGTCTGTTAACAGTATTCTCAAATTTAAAATTAACAGGTGGCGTGGCATTGATTGCCACTTGCAGGAGAATTCAATATGTCTACCACCTTGTGTACCCAGAAGTATTACTCAAGTTCACAAAACAAAAACTTGACTCTAATTTTTACACAATGCACCTGAGATCTTGACATCCAAACCAGTGGAAATAGTTTCTCTTTTTACCCTCCCTTTAATATCTTGGAAGCTTCCTAATTCCATGAAATACAACTCTATTTTGTGTCAACTGATGACACAAATCTCAGAGACCAGTACCATTGTAGAAGATCTACACTGCACTACCCAAAGACAATACATTCTTCTTAAAGTATAGTCTTAGAACTATGGAGAGTACTCATTTGTGGACTAACCAAGACTTTGTCTAGCTGTACCTGAACCTCCCTTCCGTTGTATTCTAAGCCTTCCTATTTACCTTATCACAACTCCATTAAATGGGGAGCATCTTCATCATCTCAATGAAAGGCAGGCTCCCTATCTCTAGCTTCTCCTCCCACAGTGATCAATCAGCATCTCTTCTACAATCTGCAAATCTTAATATCTTGAGATCCTTTCCAAAGTAAAGTAACCAAAAAGGGAATCAATATTATACCTCTAATCTTTTTTTCTCTTTCCTTCTGCACCCTAGTGATAAAATGTACACCTCCTTAATCTGTTCCAAGCAGTTTATCAATTTCCACATATTTGAACCTTTAAATTTCTATTTGTTTTTAAAAGGTTTTAACATTTAATTTACAAGTTTCTTCATTCTTTATCCCAAAATGTATCATTTCATATTCTGCACTTTAAATTTCATTTTACTTTCACCTATCTAATATACTAACCAGTCTATGCTGTCCTGAAATTATTCATAGGCCTCTTCACAGTGAAACAAACGCCTTACATTTGTTTGTGCACAGAAATCTAAATCTACATCATTTCTACATACTGAAAAAAATACATAATAATTACATGGATTGAAAAAAATCTCCAATCGCTTTGGGGAAATTGGAGAATGGTGTTTTAGATAACAATTGTAAAATATTCAGATTCAATGAAATCTATACTTAACCTCCAACAATTAGGTAGAAAAATACAGTACTTGGCTAAAGAACATAAATGAAAATGCAGTTGCACCCAGAAGATATATATTTTTTTATTTCCAAATCCCTTTTCTAAATTGATAAATGATAAAAGAAGGGACATAATTTCAACATAATCTTATTTTACATCATTAGGACAATTAAGGATACTCTGAATTCCACAAAATACTAAGGCGGCATTTTTGAAGCTATACAACTCAAGTGATGTAATAACAAACACTAATTTACAGGTACACCATTTAATATTTATTATATGCATTTTATATACATTACTTTTAAAGAACTGTATTTTAGCTATGTGGTACAATCTTACAAATTTACTTAATCATGTATTGTAAAACAAAAACCTTACAAAACTCATCAGAACTTGCAAACTCATCAGAAATCTTTGTGGAAGACTAGAAAAAATACTTTATTGTATTAATCATGCATTACACAAACAAAATCTTTAGTTACACCATTAACTGAAGCACTTTGAAAATCTGGGATAGCTAGATCAAATACAGCAGCTTTCTGAATCTTGATTTGGCCATTTCAGTTTTCTATATTTAATCCAAAATAAAACCTTTTCACTCCGGATTTCACACACATTCTTCAGTTTCACGGAATTAGGGAAAGCCCCTAAAGCAAGCATTCTGACAGGAAATCCTGGGCTGTGATATGAACAGTGTTCCACTTTAAACCTATATTTAGAGCTTGCTAGTCTTCTGCAAGAGTCCCATGTTAGACAAAGATATACAAGGCCCGTTAACACACAATACATGAAGGATATAAAGACCAACAGAAAAGTGAAATAAATAACAGTAGGCCAATAGCATTAAGATGGTTAACCCTTGATAAATAACTTGTAAATACAATAAGATGTACAAAATATCACATAGTGATAGGATGCTGTAATTTTATTTAAAAGAGTTAATTATGGGTGTTAAACCCCCTGTGTTTAATTCCAACACATTTTACAGTTTTCAATGATTACACTCAACAGCTTTTATAGTGATGTTAAAATAGCATCCATGTGGAAGGATTCACTGAGGATTTTGTTTCATTTAAGCTGGGCAAGGGAACGATGCAGTTACATAATAGTGGATCAGTGAAGATTTGACTGGGGTTTAAGCCAATGAAACATAGTATTAACCCTGTTTGGAGCATTATTCTGACAGGAAAATTATACAAAAGACATATAAAAACTAGACATCCTGTCAAAAATACTGTAAAACTAAGGTTAAAATATATTTAATTTCTATTTTCTTTATAATGCTGAAAGTTGATTAAAAGTATGTTTGGTGGTGGAAAACCAATAAAAGAATTGAAGGATGACATTCTATGGTTCAACTTTAAGCTTGCTGTCCACCACTGTACCATAGTCCTAACCATCAGGCAGGACAAGAGCCCAAAGTATTTACTGCTGTAAGAATAAATTCCACAAGACTTTGAATACACCTACATAACAGTAAATTAGCTCAGTTTAAATCCAGTCAAGGCTACAAATACTGGTTTGTTTCTTTTTTAATTACAGTAATTAAAATTAGTCAGCCTGACATTATTCAAGGATCTGTTGATACCTGGTCAGTAAGCACCTGCCCTTAACAGATACCAGGAAACCACTGCCCAGGGAGAACAGACCAGTACTTAGTGTTGTATGATAACCGGGTAACTAATGGCAGTGTAGCAATTTCTGTTTGTTTCCAGCTCACCTGCTATTTTGGGACAAACATGTTCTAGCAATTGTTACACAAACACCTTGGCAAGGGCATCAGCTCCTGCACTAGCAATATAGGCCTTTGATGGATGGAAGGCTACATCATAAATAGATTCATCACATTTCTTTCGATGGACAGTAATTTCTTGAACACACGTCTTGCTATCCAAGTTCCATAGGCGAATAGAACAATCATGACCTGGTACAAATTAAATATAAAAATCTGTATTACAGTAGAAGAGTTCAATGCTAATCAATGATAATATCAACAATTTTTTTTTCAGGCTTATTACAAAATTTTGATCCAATTATAATCAAAAGCCAAAGTAAAGAATCTACCATAAACAAACACATGCAGCCATTAGTCACTATAATTGCAAAATGCTAAAAGGCTTTAAAAGTTACATAATTTCTGCAAACTGTGTGTAATTCTTTTGTATTTTTCAGTCTTTTATTTAATTCTTGATTTGGACAGTTTAACTACAGCAGATCATCTTAAAATATCTTAACATTCAAAAACAAATTTTCTGTCACAGAAAGAAGCCACATACTTCCTGACATCAAGTAGATTCCATTAGGATCCACTGCTAGACTAGTAACAGCATCCAGGTGAGCAACCATAGCATGGATCAGTTTACCTACATAAACAAGCAAAGCACTATCAGAGGTAAGCCAGATGAATGTGTAATTTTATGTCACAATTCTTGATACTTGCTATTACTCACCTGTTTTATTATCAAAAAACTTAATATGCCTATCTTCATGAGCCGTGATAGTAACGGGCAATGTGGGATGACTGACAACTTTATTTATTTGATTGGCTAGAGGAGACACTGTGAACAGAAAGCAAGGCAAAAATTGATAAGTCCTTCAAATCTAAACAAAATTATAATCATAAAACTATGAAGCTCTTATTGTGCCATATCCAGAAATCCCAGATACTGAAGACTTTATGAAATGGAAAAGGTGCTACTTGATCAAACAGTTGCAATTCTGAAAATCAAGCACAGCCTCCTTGGGCCAAGTTCCAAATTTCTCTTTCTATGCCTCTCAAACTACAGATCCCCCTGCCCTCCCCCCACCCCAAGATGTTCCTCAAAAGTGATCTCTTATGAGAAAAATTTGAGTCTCGTGACCTTACATCCCAATGTTTCTCAGTACCAAATTTTGTTTGGTAATGCTCTTGTGAGGGATCTTGAGATGCTGGAACTGTATGCACACAAGTTGTTTATTGCTGTTTGTGTCAACTGATTACTACATTTCCCAATCTCTGGGAAACTGTACTGACTTATATATTGTATACATTTTATTATTTTATATTTTATTTTAGTTTGACTTAAATCATCCACAACATGATAGTTTGGTTGTTTTAAATGCGCAGTATAATAGATAAACAAAATTAATTATTCAGAAGACATGTCTGAGGAGCATTCAGCACTTCACGTCCAATCTGTGTGGTTGACTCTTAAATACTCCCTGAAGTTGTCTGGCAAGCCACTCAGTTGTACCATCACCACTACAGTTGGTCCACTGGCATTGATTTGGACTCAGCAAAGTTTTGCTGAACCCAGCAACCTTGCAAAGTCCTATAAACATCTGGGGACTGATGTCAAAGTTGGGAGTGCTGTTACACAGACAAGTCAAACAATAACCTACATTATAGTACTCACAGAATCATACTGCACAGACAATGTGCCAGACTCCTCCATCACAATTCCTGGGTACATCCTGTCCCACCAGCAGACAGGACTACCAGGTGTGGTGGAAATGGTAGGGAGGGAGTACCCCTTGATGTCTTCACTATCAACTCCAGACCTCATGAAACCTTCTCCTGATTACCATCTACTGTCCTCCCTCAGCTGATGAATTAGTACTCTCCATGCTGAACAATACTTGGAAGAAGCAATAAAAGTAGCAAGGGCACAAGATTTATTCTAGGTGGAAGATGCCCATGTCCATTGGCTTGGTCGCACCACTGCAGAGCAAGATGGTCAGTTCCCAAAGGACATGGCTGTCAGACAGAGCCCAAAGCAGGTAATGAGTAAACCAACACAAGACACAAACCTACTTGACTTTGTCCTATTCAATCTACCTGTGATATATGTGTCTGTCCATGAGAACACTGGTGAAAGTCTTTATGGAGACAAAGAACATCTTTACACTCAGAACACTCACCACTGCCTTGTGTGGCACAACAAACATACTAATTGGAATAAATTCAGAAAAGATCTAGCAGATCAAAACAAGGCATCCATGAGACACTATACACCATCAACAGCAGTAGAAACGTACACTGCCACAATACGATACCTCAAGACCTGGTATATTCCCCAACCAATACTATGAAACTTGGTTCATTGAGGGTAATAGGAGGGGAGGACAAGAATGGCTTTAGGTAAATCTAAAAACAGAGGTATCACCCAAGTGAAGTTGCAATACAGGACCACATGTCTGCTAAACAACAAAAACAGCATGCAAAAGACATAGTGAATAGCAAAGTGATCCACAACCAATAGATCAGACTGAGGGTCTGTAGTTCTACCACTCTTTCCTATGGAAGGTGGTGGATAACTAAACCATTAGCCGCAGAAGGCTTTCAAAAATATCCTTGTCCTTAACTTCATCCTCAACAACGGTACAGCCTTGCACGTGAGTTCTAAAGAAAATGCCAAAACATTCACAATCATGTTCTGCCAGAAGTGCCGAATACACGAGATCCCCACCATCACAGAAGCCAGCCTCCAGCCAATTCAATTCAACTGATGTGATATCAAGAAACAGCAAAGGCCAAGGAATCAGACAACATCCACCTCTAGAACCAGCTGTGCCTCTAGCTAAGCTATTCCAGTAGAGTTACAACAATGGTATCTACCTAACAATTTGGAAAGTTACTCATGTATTACTGTTTCCCAAAAAAGAACAATTTCAATTTGGCTAAGCATTATTCAATTCATCTACTCTCAATTATCAAAAAAGTGATGGAAGCTGTCACAGACAGTGCGGTAAAGTTGCACTCCTCAGCAATATGCTATTCACAAATGTCCAGTTTGGGTTTTGTAGGAACCATTCGGCTCAAGATCTGAAAACATGGACGAATGAGCTGAATTCCAGGGGTGATATGAGGTCTTGACATCAAGACATTTGACTGAATGTGGCATCAAGGAGCCTTGTAAAACTGAAGTCAATAGGCATCAAAATGAAAACACTCCAGTAGCTGAAAGTCAAACTTCACACTAAGGTGGTGGATATCAGAGGTCAAACATTTCAACCCCAGTTTATCACGGCCCAATTGTCTTCAGCTGCTTCATTAGTTACTCTCCTGCCATCATAATGTCAGAAGCAAGTATGCTTGCTGATGATTGTACAGCATTAAATTCCATTCACAAGTATCATTGACCAGAAACTCAATAGGACCAGCCAAATAAATACCCTGGCTATGAGCATCGTCCAGAACAAAGGTAGTCACTTGATCCATCACTCTATATATTCACCCAACCTCTACCGGTACACAGTGGTTGCAGTGAGTACCATCGACAAAATGGTCGACACTTACGCACTCTGACAGTACCTCCCAAAACCTGTGTCCTCTTTCACCAAGAAGAAGGGCAGCAGGTGCGTTGGACCAACATGACCTACAGATTCTCTTCCAAATTGCATACCATCCTGAAGTAGAAACATATCACCGGTCCTTCGTTATTGCTAGGTCCAAATCCTGGAACTCCTTACCCAACAGTACTGTGGGACTACCTTCACCAGCAGTTGAGAAGACACTTCACCAACACCTTCTTGAGGACAGACAAACGGGGATGTTCAACAAATGCCTTGCCATTAATGCCTAGATCCCAGACATGAATTAAAAACCATCTTTACAAATTTATATATAACTAATTACTTATCAGAATCAATTTAAAGGAAGTTTGCAGAACTATAATAAACAGAACTTCTATTAGATCTTTACCACATAACTACCATTCTTCTTTGTTGCACTGACCCACAGTGCTATTGCTTTCAATTTTATTAGTTATAAGCCCACTAACATGACAAAGCAGCAATCCAGCTATCTGAGTCAGACTACTTTGGAAAGCTGCATTTCTATATAGGGGGAAAATGAAAACCAGCAAACTTCCATGGTTTTATTCAATCCTCCCTGAAGATGTGTTGACCTAGATCCAGGCCATCTGCCCACCTATTTTTAGGGAATAGTGTACAACATGGATTCTAAATTTATCTGCAAGGGGTAGAAGTAAGAAGAGGAATAATTAACTGGTCATTTGAAATATGTTTGTTTGTTTTAACGCATTATAAAAGCATAATTTCAACTAGCATTTGCAAGAAGAGTAAAAAAATCAATTTTTTTTAGTACACAAGGCGAAAGAAAACACAATGGCTTTCATACCTTAATCTTGCCATAAAGAAATTTTAATCTTTCTGTATCACTATACAATATGATAGCTTATTACTTATATATTAAGCCATCCTCAATGTACATTTGTATTAAAGGTGATCCACTTCTTATTAAAGATTTAATTGGACACTAAGTTTGTTCCTGCATCAAAGAACCCTCCCTTCTGGAAAAAAACTGTAGACCGCAGCAGAATAACTGCAGAAATGAAATTGGATCTGCAGGACACTGAAGAACCATGACCCATGACCAGTTAAAAAGTCAGAAGAATCACTATTAAATCTATTGTTCATATTTTCTTTCATAAACTAGAATCAAAAAGATACAGGAATCTGCTCTGCCAAAATAATAGGGTACGAACCCAGCCCTGTGCTGGAGTACATAACATACTGTCATATTTCAAAATGGTTATATAAAATAGGCCCACTTGTGAAAATATACTTTATGAATCATGTCCATTTCATAAGAACCTAGTCACTAAATAGCATTGTGCAATCAGACCCGAGCAAAGCTGCTGGTTCAGAAGAAGAAAGGTACCCAGTCTTATTTCAAATCAATAAAAGTAAATTCCCTTTTACTCCAAAATATCAAAAGTATAATGAAACAATCATTCTTGTGACTTCTTATGGTCAAGATAGTTATTTCCTTTGTTCAATGTCCTTCTTTTATCCTGACCTTGAACAATACGGGAATCCAAAAGTACACTCAGTAGAAAAATTCTTATTACCAATCAGGAATTTTTATGTATTAATTAAAGAAATTTGACCTTGGTAGTAGGTTCAATTTTCTATCTGCTGAGAAGGTCAGAAATGCTTGAATGTTTCTTAAATCAAAAAAGCAAACTGAAGTACGGAAAACAGAAGAAATAGGAGCAGGAATGGGCATTTGGGTCTTTAAGTCTGCTCTGTCATTCAGCAAGATGGTGGTTGATTTATTTTTGGTCTCATTTCCACTGTCCTGTTTCCCAATAGCCATGCCCACTGTAGACCAAATATTTGCCAGTCTTTATCTTGAATATATTCAATGATTCAGCCTTCACTGCACCTTGGGGTAGAGAATTCCAAAGACTCATGAACCTCTAAAAGAAAATTCCTCTTTGTCAGTTTTAAATGGATAACCCTTATTCTTAAGTCCCTAGTTTTAGATTCCCCCACGAGGAAAAATACTTTCACATCTAGTTTATTAAGCTCACTCAGAACCTTATACATTTCAATGAGATGACCAAATACGATAACTCAAAGAAACTGTATGCAGAATAAATCTTTTTTTAAGGTAGTATGAGGTGTAATTTGAGAATATGGTAACAGGAACACAACCTCACTCAAATGCTGCCTAAAGCATGTTTTAAGGGTCAGCATGGGAGGACTGGGATGGGTGAAAAAGGGGTATGAAAGGAGCCAAATTAATGATTTTCCTCAAGGAGTAGCTGATAGCAAGCTGAAGAATGAATAATTTTGAGAAAAAACTGTGCTGTACTTGTTTACTGCATAACAGAGATTTTCTAAAACTTATCTGCATGCAACTCACCAGCATCCACCTGTGATGCCAGCATCACCAAAGACTGTGAAGTTTCCATATCATAAATGACTGTGTTGCCACTATTAAAGGAACCCACTATATGTGCCGGATCAGCACCAACGAAGTCAACAGATGTTGGGATTCCATTCTCTGAAAAAGAAAGTTTAAAACAAACTAATTATACTCTTATATCTTCATAAAGAACTATTAAGTGGAGGATAGAATGGTAGAGTGGGGTAGGCATAGATTTTCATCTCTGAGACTAAAATCCAATAATAGACGTCTGCTTGTTGCAGAGGTTTTATGTGAAATGAATTTTGCAGTCTCAATCCAGTTTCTGCAGGGCATGGGTACAAAGCACAAAACTGCCCAATTTGACTTTAAGTTGAAAACCTGTGAGTTGGCTATTGGAAGGAAAGGAAACATGTTGCATTGATAACATTTGGGGCATTAGGTCACATTAATTATATGAAGTAGAACCTTGTTTTGCATCCAACCATATTTTAGCTTCCTTAAAAGTGCTTAGTATGAACACTAAATAATCCACCCAAGATCAAAGAAATGAAAATGTAGCTGAAATACATATGATATGAATATTTAATATTTTTTCTCTGGACACTTCTAACAATTCTAATAAATGTATGTAATTTACTATTAAGAGTTCATCCCACAAGTAAATCAGCTTTCCACTCCAAAAGGCTGGGTTGGGGATGGGAAGGGAGAAAGAATGCCTTTTTAAGCAATGATGACGTACAACTTTAATGCAGCTGAAGTATTAACATGAGGGGCTTTTTTCATTCCAGGTACAGAACATCACAAATTAAAACAGCCCCAACCACCATAAAGAGATAGTGACTGCAATATTTCTCGATTCCCTAAACCCTGAGTTAACTTATTTTTAAAAATTTTGCTCATAAATCAAGTACACTAATTGCACTTCACAGTTTGTTTGCTTTATATGTAAACTAGCAAATAACTGCACCTGGCTCCTTCAATGTTTGAAGAACATACCTTTCATCTTTACATTAAATGTCAAATCATTTTTCTTTTTTAGCAGACTATTTGCCTTGTACAATTCACCCACATTAAGAAAAATTTTAATGCTGCAACTATGCAACTGTCCAAAAAGAATACACTTCAAATCTAGTACGTTAAAAAAAAATTCACTTACCCCTTTCTACATTATAAGTACTGAGGCAAGGAGACTTCTCAGCTGGATTCCATAACCGAATAGTGCCATCTGCTGAACAAGACAGCAACCGGTTCTTTATACCACTAAACGAAAGACCCCATACTGCGTCAGTGTGGGCGGTCAGTGTACTTAATATGACACTTGGATCTGCAGGCCAAAGTGAAACAAAACAGTTAGCTTGGAACTAGTTAGGGCTCTTCCACGCTTTCATCAGATTTTTTTTTAAAAACACCACAGATACCCTATCACATTCATAACCCTCTTCAATAGAATTACAAAAAAAATCATACGATGATCATCTGTGAAAACAAAATTCAAGTAGTTCAACAACCCATTGGGGCATTACACTGACATCAAAGCAACTCTCCTAACGTAGATTAAAATATATCAATTTGTTTGTGTATATACCTATTATTTGTAATAGTGAGGTAGGTGGTGAGTTATTTTGATTCATCTGAGTGATTTGACAGCCACTCAAATCAATTGAGTGTGATGATGTAGTGTGATATTATAAGCACAAATTTTGGAATTTAGCTTATACATAGAAGCAAATTTCTATGTACCAACTGACAACTTATCTTGAGATTATTAAAAGAAAATAAAAATAACTGACAAAAGAATTTCAAATCACAGAAGTAATTAAAACCATAAAGACAAAGCTTAAAGTCCATAACCTCTCCAATTTGTAGCCCATTTTCCAATGCAGCTCTTTCAATGACAATGCTCTTTTTGTTCTTTTAACTGGAGAAACATCTTCCATTTCCCATATTCACAAAACTATGTGCAAAAATCATAAGCATGTGCAACTGTGGGACCTGACTTAGCATTCAGGAGGTGTTCTTGGGATTGAAAGCATGAACTGAATCAGTTCTAAAAATGGTCAAGGTGTGCAGTGTTCTCATTGAACTAGCACCAATTATGTGATGTACTCTCTTTGGCAGAACAAGCAATAATAATGTGGCTGTGATCAGCAAGCTGTTGTTCAGCAAACTGATTAACTGCTAAGTTTTGATAATTTTATTTTTAATTATTGTTTGCTAATATTTAAAGTAAAAATATATTTCCCCAATACCAACTGCACTATAATGGATCATGGCTCAGAAGGGTAGTACTAAGCAGGGCCCCAGAACCATGCAAAAGGAAAAAAATAATTT
>JARFYF010000001.1:101455422-101472935 GCA_030265395.1 Rhina ancylostomus
AGTCACACATTCTGGGCAGATGTCTGAAGGTTGTATGATCTTCAATTTCATTCCATTGGTATGTTGACTTTAACCATTATATATGGAACAATCTTAATGATTGAATTGCACATGGATGAAAATACATGTTCTAAAGCATGTTTTTATATGACTAAAGCAGTTACAAAATATTCAAAAGCAAAAATATTGAAGTTATTTAAACAGACAAGAAATAACTTCATGAAATATAAAATGAACAAATTCACTCAATTTTAAGTGAAATAAAAGGTACAATTTTGGAAATATACTTTTGATTCAGTACATACCGTATGTATCGTATGGATCAACACTGGGACTTGGCATGTTCCAGCATCGTATTGTTGCATCAATTCCACCACTGAAACACTGTTCACCATTAGAACTGACAGCCAAAGAAAGCACAGGTCCACTGGACACAACAGAGAAATATTTGTACAGAAATATCAACATCAGTATTTCACTGCAACAACTTATTGAACAATTTAAGTATACAAAGAAATAATATACTTCAAAGTATAAATATATTTCATTGGCATTCTAGGTGTGCTTACAAGCATTTCATTTTATCCAAAATTAACAAGTAATTAGAATCAAAGCAATGTATTGCTTAATTTATGTGGAAACTTCTGTAAGCATACTCCACTGTACATTGCTGAATAATATCATCATCAATGGTATAAAACAAACTACACAAGTGACTTATCCAGCATTACTTACATATGGGCTCTAAATGTATATATTGGCTCCACATCTAATGAGGTACTCCTAAAAGAAATGATACAGCTCAATATTACTGCCATGTGGCTACAGTTAAATGCAGCAGAAATTATTTTCCAAACCATTAATTGGCCCATATGGATATGTAGAACAGAGAGCTGCCACTTAAAGCCTAACAAAATCTCAGCAAATCTAATCTTTAAAATTACAATTAAAATTCATGCTAATATAACAGCATGCAATACAAAACAAACACTGTATTTCAGAACTTCCACGTTTCTTAACTTTTTTGAAGTAGAAAACAGGTTATGGGGTTGATAATTTAAAATAATGTCTCATGGGGAAAGCTTCTGAGTACTCTGTCCAAAATTTCTAAATTCTTCAATAAAGAAGCAGCACATAACACACTGAAAAAGTCAGTAGCAATGAATAATTAAATGAATGACCCTGAAGACAATACATGCAATGCAATTCTAAGCTTCACTTCATTTTCCTCTGGTAACTGAGCATTACAGCAATTGGTTTTAAATACAAAACACATTGGCCATTTATAAACCCATTTGTCTGCAGTAATTGTCCTTTCTGATCCTATTAAAATCTGCCAATTTTTTCTCAATCCATTCACCCACAAGAAATCCTTTCCCTCTTCAGCTCTGCAGAGAAAAACTTCATATTCTCAATGATTTTGATATCCTTTCCAGCACCACTTAATCTTCTTTGAATTCACCGCTCTCCTGTCATATCCAAATTACCACATACCTATATTAACAATCACCTTCAATCTTGATATCTTCTGTGACCACTTTTTTTAAAAAGGGACATATTTAGAATGACGCCTGACCATATGCCCCTATTTGATGTTTTGACACACAGAAAGCAATGCGGAATCTTCCAGTGTGGCAAACTGCTGGTGGCCACATCTGTCTGATGTTCACACAGGTGAACACATCTACTGTTTATTAAAAAAGTGATTAAATTTTCCTTCAAAGTAACTATGTTATCTTAATTGATGAGAGGCATTTTGAGACATGGTTGAATTAAAGTTGTTATGAAGCGGTTGGCGAGGTGTCACATATAATCCATTCTCCAAAGTGCAAATGATAACTTTTCTCTGCCACTACAAATTATGGAAGTCATAACTGAGTAAATCCAAGCCAAACTCCTTCCAGCTGGGAAATATCCATGATCAGCACTGATGCAACTTGGGGTTCCTCTACTTTCAGTTATTGATCTGGAGCTCTACGAGTCAGGGCAGGTGGCCACCACTGGAGGTATGTGATGTATCCATCTGGAAGCTCTGAGACAAATGCTGTTGAGGTCATTCAAAAGCCCTGGCCTGGACTTCAAAATTCTTTATAATTACAGTCCACCCAAACAGGTCACTGAACATGTGACCTCTCATTTTCATTGTTGTGTGGGCAGGCACGATAGTGTAGCAGTTAGTGTAACGCTATTACGGCGCCAGCAATCCAGGTTCAGTTCCGGTCACTGTCTGTAAGGAGTTTGTACATTCTCCCTGTGTCTGCCTGGGTTTCCTCTAGATATTCTGGTTTCCTCCCACATTCCAAAGACGTACTATGTTGGCGCTGGAAGAATGGCAACACTTGTGGGCTGCCCCCAGAACAATCTATGCAAAAGATGCATTTCACTGTATGTTTCAATGTATGTGTGGCTAATAAAGATATCTTATAATACAGCCATCAATTTACTTGGTTTACCACTCACACCGGCCTACTCTTACAATCACACTTTCTATATTTGCTGTTGAGGAAAAACTCTTCTGCTAATCCACATGTCAAATGAAATGATTTAAACTCAACCAACTTTGATGCTGTCATCCGCAACAAAGCATTCACATGTGTGAACTCATTGCCCCACTACTTAGTCTTCAATATTGCCTCCTCAAATAACAAAGGGCAAATTCTTCAATATTTGTAGCTTAAAATGAATTACTCATTCATTAGCAGATCTAGGTGAACCCCATCTAGCCATACTAGTTTCATTTTTCTCTATCAAGACCAAATATTACTCTAAAAGCACTCCTGATGGACAATGACAAACTCCAGTTTCTTTTGACCTTTAAATGTCCCTGATCTGCACACTCCTGCAATTACTAAGTCCAACAATGTGGAGTCATTTATAAAACATGGTGAATTTCTGCAATTCATTTGGGTTGTGAAAATTCAGTCATTGTGTTCATTCAAAACTGAGGGAATAAATTTCTGAATACTTAGGATATCAAGAAATATGGGGATAGAAAAGGAAAATAGAGCTGAGGAAGAAGACCAGCTATGATCTTGAGGAACAGTGCAGCAGGCTTGAAGGGCCAGATGGCCTAACCCTGTTCCCAAATTCTTATGTTCTTATGTAACTGAGTCAGTTATTAGCCCCCTTTCCCCACTCATTCCCCAAACCAATCCAGCCTTTAATCTACTTTCTCATACAGTTATACAGCAAGGAATCAGGCCATTTGATCCACTGAGTCAGCACCAACAAGAAACACTGATTTACACCAATCCTGAATTAACGCCATTTTATTCTCTCCACATTCCCATCAACAGCCCCCAAATTTACCACTCACTTACACACATGGGGCAAATTATAGTGGCTAATTAACCTGTCAACTTGCACATTTTTGGGATGTGGAAGGAAAATGGTGTACCTAAAGGAATCTCAGGTAATCACAAGGAGAACATACAAATCCAAAAGCAGATAGCACCAGAGTCAATTGAACACGGGTCACTATTGCTGCAAGGCAGCAGTTCTAGTAGTTGCCCCACTGCTTCGCTGGTTTCTCACCCAACTTCCCATTCTATCTCCGAGTTCACCTCATGAAATCCAACTCTATGTAGTTTCAATCCAACCAAAGTAAATTATTCTCCTCATCATCACAAAATCCTTGTAAATTATGTTTTCACTTCCGGTGTCTGCCGTCACCTTCCAAATTACAGCTATGTGTTTATTCCTCCTCAACAAAGATCCCTTCAAAGTTCTTAAATGTGGCATCACCTGCCAGATATATTCCTTCCACTCTGTTTCAAATTCTCTGGTCACATTCTCACCGCACTACAACATGAAAACAGACTCAAACCAATTGATTGCAGTGATCGAGTCTTCAGTGCATTATCTCTCTTTGTTCTCCTCAACTTTCTGCAGTCTTTGACACATTCAACCATGCCTCCATTGTCTGTCATGGTGCAACCAATCATTGTTTTACCTTACCTATTCAACTGCAATCAGTGCATTCACAGTGGAACCTCCTGCCCTTTGACTTGCTATCTCCAAAGTCCTGCAAGGGTTGATCTGCCCTTGGTTTCACCTCTTTCTCATGTTCTCTCTGGCAACATGAATTAGCACGTATACCCTAATGTCACCCAGTTCTCTCTCTCTACCACCTTCTGAGCCCCACCAATGCTTCAGTTGCTTTTCTGACAACTACTCTTCTCTGAATTATAATAAGAGCGTGAAGTTTTCATTCTACTTTATTATTCCAATCGGAGGTGTTTTCTTTGGATTTTATTGGTTGTTGCAAAATCAGTTCATTTTTGTTATTAAAAATTTTAGTCAAGAGATACATCAATT
This sequence comes from Rhina ancylostomus, assembly GCA_030265395.1. Taxonomy (NCBI): domain Eukaryota; kingdom Metazoa; phylum Chordata; class Chondrichthyes; order Rhinopristiformes; family Rhinidae; genus Rhina; species Rhina ancylostomus. Next base: position 101,459,740 of record JARFYF010000001.1, read on the forward strand.
TCAAGCTTTTTCAGTCGAAGTACAACTATATCGAATTAATAACACACCCACATACAAGTCATATTAATTGATTTCAAGTTATTTGTTCAGTTGCTTGTACTGTGGGATGCTTTTACTATATAAATGATACAAAGATTATAAGTATTAAAATATATCACTGACAATAAAAATTACATATAAATACATAAAAGGAATGGAAGTCTGGGTGTCAAAAATTCATAAAATTTATAGCAGCAAACTATACTTTTAATGAATCTGCAAATGTCTTTTTGCAGGCACTGATGATGTGAATCTGACAGAGGTAACACCTCACATTTGTATTGGCTTTGGGCACTACCAACACAACCAAAAATGAACTTGCTGCATTGTTTTGATCATGCCCTTGTGTAAAACAATTAAAGGTCAAGCTGTAACATTTGTAAGTTTTGAAAAGTTACTCCTTGTGTAGAATCTTCAATGCCAAAATTGGAATGCTTCATCTAAATACTCCATTGTCACTTGCCATTTGGTAAATATGGAACAGGGGAAAACATTAAAAGGTGCTTCGAGCCTTCTATACGTTGAATGGATAGTTCAGCAGACCACAGGTTTCAGACCATAATCATGAAAGTCTTCCTCAAATTTTTGTTGAAATGTGGTTTTAATTCTAATTCCAATATGCCATAAACCTGGTGAACATTGGTTGCTTTATTTTCTGGGATTTTGGTTGAAACAATCAAAGGGATGATGTTCTCTGATATCAATTTAAGTTTACAAAATAGAAACCTTCCCTTTTTTTGAGAACTAGTGAAGTTATCAGTCTGAGGAGTTTTGCAGCATAGGCTTTATCATCTAGCTGTAATTTTGTAAAAAGTCCTCAGTATCAACTAAGGATTTAATAGATATGGCAAAAGAAAAACAAAGTATTGCAACTGACATGACCGCTTTCAGTTCTAATCTCACCTGCTGATAATTTTTGAAGTAGTTTCACTTCAGTTCTTTTGTATGTCTGAATCAAGCACCATCATGAATGACAAATCAAGTAAGGGCCTGCCTTTGACATTCTAAGGAAGGAAGGATCCTGCATATGGATTCCTCTAAAATCAAGATTAGTAGATTTTAAGTCACTGAAGAACTTCACTAAGTGGCTTGCAGAATCAGTACAAATATACGACAATTGTCCAAGACTTTGAACACCAAAAGGAATTCCATGCTTGCACAATTTCCATGTTTAACTATTACTATTCCTCAAATTTGTGTTATAATCATAGAAAAATAACACTTAAATCTGGATTGCCACATAGCTCAGGGTTTTCATGACATTCATGGCTTTTTTTTTCAAATAACCATACTTGCTATGCATCACAACCTTTTCCTGAAAATCTCAGCTAAATATTTGCTGTAAAACAGACTCAGATCACAAAATTCCCACAGCAGGAGCTCTTTTTCAAGACAGCTCACCAAAGGGATATATATGCTGATTCAAAGTGGTTTCTGGTACCACAATGTGAACAAATTCATGAAGAAGAGTATGTCACTTCTGGTTTCTTTTCATTTTAGTTCAACGTTCTGTACAGCACTTGAAGTTGAGACTGGATTTTTAAATTCTATTTGCAATGCACTGCAAAATCCAGCAGGTGTTTTTGCCAGTAACCACAAAAGTGGCATGCTGTATTTACAAACTCCAGCTATCCACCGGTGCTGGCAGTCCATTAACCTACCAACCAGCACATCTTTGGGACGTGCGAGGAAACTAGAGCAGGCAGTCACATGGAGAGCATGGATATTACATACAGACAACACCTGAAGTCAAATCCTGGTCACCTGACTAACTGTTGTGCCACCCTCCAAGTTGTGCAATACCAATATACAAGTTAGATGGTGTGAGGTGTACACATGGTGAATAACTGCTGTTACCAGCCTGGAACTAGGCCAGTGGGAAAAGATAACCTGAGTACCATTTCCTCAAAGGGCAAGGTTTGATAGAACTTCTGCGGGGGCCGGGGGCAGGAAAAATATATGTGGTTGCAGGAAGGAAGTGCAAACACATACACCATCCACGGTCAGGATCAAACCCAAGCCACCAATCTTGTATTCCATACCCCTCCTGATAAACCACAACAGACCAGATGTTCTTTTCACCACATTCTCAATCTACCCTGTCACTTTCAACAATCTAGGCACATACATCTCCATCTCTCTGTTCTTGTACCCTTTTTAGAACTGTGTCATCAAGTTTATACTACTACTTCTAATTCTTCCTACTGAAACTTAATGCTTCATAATCCTGAACATTAGTTGGCAGATGAAATTTATCTGCCTGATCAACCAACCTGTCCACATTTCTTGGAAGTCATGCCAAAACCTGCCAGAAAATAAGAAAGAAACAAGGGTCTAGTAAGAATGAGGAGAATTAAATAAAACTGAATGCTGATAAATACCAAGGATCCAGGACATCAGATGGAGCACTGAGCTCCTGCTTTGCAGTGTTGGCATCATTTGATCACTACATACTTACTGACTGCATATATATGGTATGCATTTGCTTATAAGTGGTAATGCCTTTCCTAATGTAATGACCAGTGCAATTGGTACCACAAATGTGAGAGAATGGCACATAAGAACTGCACATTTGGCCAATTTACTTGATCTTCGCAGAGTAACACTGAATCATCAAGATGTGCATGCAACAAATGTGCATTTTGAATTGCATGACTGCAAGGCCACCGGCAGCAAGTATCAGAAATAAAGGTCCAAATTACACTCCCCTTTGGCCATTGATTCTGGACAGAACTGGAAGCTCTGGAGGAACTGTGAAGTCAGCACATTCCTGAATTCCATGCCTATACATCACAGTGCAGAAGTACAGCACGTGCTGGAAGTTAGATGCTGGCACATATGATCTCCAATTATATTTCTGGATTCTTCACTGAACTGGGGGCCTGGACACATTTTCTATCTGTCCCCTTACCCCTTGACTTTACATCAGCATCTAATGCCCCACTATTGAGTGGAATGGCGTTCCTGATCTGGGTGAAAAGGATGTGAAGATAAACTTTCTCATTTTTCCTTTTTTAAATTAATATTGTTTTAATGACTGTACATCAAGTAATGTTCAAAATAAGTCTTACCTTAATTTTTTTTAATTATTTATATCTATTTCAACTGATTTAGGAAGTTCAGAGACTTAGTCATCACTCAAGAATTGCTCTTCTTCACAGGAAAGCTGCTGTAGCCGGGTCTCAATTGGACATGCAGGCCAACAAAAGGTAACTGTGGCTGCGGGAATGGTGCTGGTGCAGCAGAGTGTAACGCGTGGGCCAGGTATAGCATATCCAGCACATTATCTTTCCATTGGCTCTTTATGCTAAGTTGGGAGACAAAGTTCCTGACTCCAAGGTACTTCAGGGAGCCAAGTTTCCGAGCTTACGTATTTTTCTTGCAGAAAGACAGTTCTAGTGGTTTGGAAGACAAACAGTTTCCAAGACATTTATATATGGAGAGCTCGCAGATAAGTCAAGGCTCCTGGGACAGTGTAGACTCAGGCTAAAGATACTTGGAAGAGAAGGTTTTTCTTTGTATCAACAGTAAAGCTTAAAAGATATCCCTAACAACAGGGCACTTCAGATGTTCGGGTTTCATCAAGCAGTAGACAAAAGAAAATAATAAGCAAAATGTATCAAGCATCAAGTGTAAACGTTCTTCTGGCTTCACCAGTTAGCCCTGAAATTTACATCAATATCTACTATGGCAATGTCCATCACTTGAGAATTAGTCACTCACAAATATTGTAATGTGGAAAATTAAGTGAACTGCTTTAGCAATTACATATCTTTCAAGTTTCAAGACTGTTATTTTTCAAGGTTATAGCCTATAAGGTTATAGCCTATACCTATGTTCAACATTGCAGTTCCCTAGAATTCTGAGCTCTTATGGACTATATTATGATTCCCAAATATAATTAATGAGCCTTAACAGATTTGTATTTGAATTTGAATAAAAAGTAAGTTTTTTTTTAATAGGAACTGTAGAATGTCTCTGCACAATACAACATAAAAACCTTACTTGATGGCTTGCATGTAGAATCTTAAATGTACTTCCAAATGTAGTGACAACCATAAATTGCTATTCAGTTTGAAAGTAAAGAAAGATCACGTACATATGATTAGGCTGATCAAAGTAGCAGCCATCACACATCATTCAAAACCTGCAATCTTCCAAGGCCATATGCATTATATCCATTGTTAGAATTATACAACTACTATACTCTGGGTCAATGTTGAGTCAGGTTATAGATGCTTATTTTGCATCAGCAGCACAGCTGCATTCTATCATTCCAATAACTCTGGCTGCTAGTAATAGTGATGGACCAGATCTCACACAACATCCAGCCCAATAAATTTTGCAGAATTTGTATTCCATAATGCATTTTTCCAATGTTGTTGAGACTTTATTATTTTCCTAAGTCTTTAGCAGTTAATCTAGGTCTACAGCATTTCTAAAATGTTTAAGAGTTTACTCAGAACATAATGTGTTAATTAAATTGAGGTTTTAAAGATGAAACTAGCTGCAAGATTTAACTGAATAGTTTTACTGAAACATTCACCCAATAGTGAAATTAAATTGCTGTATTGTTCTCGTAAGTAGTTCAGCATTGACAATTTCCCATTAGTTATGTGCATAAGTATGATAATATCTTTACAATCACACAAAATATGCAAGTCTACCTTTCTCAAGTCAAAATTAAAAATGTAAGATTTTAAAATATTTTTATCTTGCTTTAGCCACGCACCTGAATAGTTTGAATTCGAGTTTCATTCAGTTGTGAATTCATGGAGTCATAGTGCATAGAAAGAGACCTGTCAGCCATCAGTTACCTATCCAACCTAATCCTATTTTCTAGCACTCATCTTGCTTGCATGCAATAAGAAGCTGGCAACTAGAAGAGGAGATCATATATCAGCCATTTCCTCCATCAGGAAGAACCATTGACTGACATCATGGAAAGAAGGCATATTGGCACCTTGCATCTGCTGATAATGAAGGACAAGTACTACTGCAGGATTTTATTTAATATTCCCATCCATTTAAATTTCACTATTACACATTATGTTTTAGAAGCAACTTATCTGTCGCTGCCTAGCGACGTCACTAGAAAATATTATCCCTTCTTTTTCAGCTCCAGAAGCTTCACACACTTCAGAGAGCACAAGAGAGTTACAAAGGCGTAAAGAATGCATTACACAACTTAACTACTTTCAGACACCAACTTAGAGGCTGGTACTGTACATATTTTAGAGGGGAGGCCAGAAAGACACACCCATGGAGGTGCACACATAGGGTGAAAGCTCCTCAGTGATGCCACCACTGTCCACATAAAATGCTCCATAAAAAGTTAAGACATATTTCACCAGAAACTGTAGACACTGAAAAAATCCATCTCATTGGACACTATAAAAGGTAATCAAGATCACAGAGGAAATAAAGTTTTGCATAACATAATTTATAAATAGACACCGATGGTCTAACCATTAAAGAAGTGAGTCTTTTGAAGTACAAGGTGAAATATTTTGTTTTAACCATTGGTCTTCATATGCTTTGCAATGAAAAAATACATTGCTTCAGGTTATTAATTCAGTGGGGATCAGATTTGAGTCAGATGGAAGGAGGGATATTAGTACTCTGGGTCTGATAAGGATGATTCAGGAAAATTTCACATCAATAAATTGAAATCTAATAGTATTAGCAACTTGCCACACTGAGGGGCATGATCTTTCTTTGGGGACACTGACTCCTCCATCTTATTGCAGCAATTTCACCTCTTCAGACAACTCTGCACCAACTGATTTGAAATCTTTACAGTTACTTGGGTTGCACTGAAGGATCTCTTCCATATTGTCCAGACAAGGAATCCATTACTGCAAGATGCCATTGGTCTGCTCAACCAAAACCCTTCTTGTTGTCAGGTTACTTTGCTCTGCTCAATTAGAGCTCTTTTTGCAGCCAGTATATCGATGCCCAACATCTTTCCCAGGGTTCCTACTCAGAATCACAAGACAACTGACAAAGTGTGGCCCTCATCTGTCAGCAGCATCTTCCATGAGAAAAGGTGGTAAATTGCTGACAGATGCAATAAGTTTTTCAGTGATCTTCTGGATCACCATGTGCATAACAAGCCAATTTACATTGCTAAAATCATCAGAAGAGACGCAGAGGAGCTAGAGGGACAAAATGACCCAAAGTCACAGTGCCCTTTACTGCCACAAACGATGCTGTGCACACCGTGTGTTGGACCAATTCTCACTCCAACAGGGAACATAAGTAAATGATTGTCTCCTGTGTTAAGTATATTGCTCTGCTTCAGAATACTAACATGCCATGACACCGCCTTTACTCGCCTGTTGAAACCATTTAAGTGTTTGCTATCTTCCTTGCTGCTGTTCCACATTATTTGTAGGCCTCAATGGCAAACCCTGCAGTATTCTTATAATCAGTTAATGAAAATAAGCAAATCCTTTGAATCACTTCTTGCCCACACACTTTACTCTACTGAAGTGTTTTACATGCATAATTAACAAAACAATCAAACACCCTGGCACAAAACCACTTCCAGAACCTAAAATGACGATCCAGAGACTTGACGAAGACATCTTAAAGCATAAAGGACTAAATAGAAGTGGCAAAAAATAACTGCAGATAATGGAAATCTGAAATAAAAACAAATTGCTGGAAATAATTAGATCAGTCAGAATTTGTGGAAAGAGAAACAGAGCTAACATTTCAGATCTACAACATTTCAACAAGTCATTGACCCAAAAAAAACATTTTTTTATTTTCCCCAAATGCTGCCTGACCCGCTGAGATTTTCCAACATTTTCTGTTTTTATTATAGATAGAAGCAGGAATTGTTTTAAATAGCATCGGCAAAAGTTGACCCCTTTATGATTTGATGGGCAATTTTAGGTGCATCTGGTCACAAATTTCACCAAAAGGTCCTGACTGAGGGAGAGAATCCCCTTCAGTATCTTTCATTAACACCAGTGTTTGTTTCAAGTGGCCTCCAGGGATCGTTACTAAGTGACCAAACCAAGGTAGCGGTGCCAACAAAAAGGCTGTTTCTCCAACACAAAATTATGCTTTGCCATGTCTACTTGGACCCAGAAAATATGCACGTGCTTAATATACACCACCTCCATCTGACATATAAATAAGTAATGGTTTAAAAACAACTAAAAAACATACTTTTTGGCAGGGACAGTTTTCTGTAGATTCCAGAGCTTAAGGGTGTGGTCTTCAGAGGCTGTAACCAGCACAGGCTCTACAGGATGGAAAGCTAATGCACGTACTCCATCAAAGTGACTCCGTAGTGTGTACTTGGGATTCCATGTCTTCCTAAACGCATCCTTATTAGCCGGTAACTGAAAATAAATTAAAAATATATTACATTGCTGAATTACATATCCAGAATAAAGATGTTAACATCGAAGGAGGAAGTAATCTTCACAAGTTATCATGAAAGCTGCACAAAAAACACTGATGTCATTTTCCAAAAGTTATGAAAGCAATATTCAAAATATGTAGCACCTCAACAAATACACAGATTATAACCAAATTACTAACAAGTGGGCCTAATCTTAATAATAAATTAATTTCTCTGAACTCCACAGTTCTCAGTGGAAGTTAAAACACAATTGTTCTTTGGCATTGACAGAAAGTTAACAGGATCCATATATGGAAAAAGGATATTAATACTTCAAGTACATCAGATTAAAGGGATGTTGAACAAAGTGTTTTGTTTAAGGAATAAAAAATACATCCAGATAATGTGGGCAGAAGCCGCAAGAAACATTGTTACAATTGCCTCTTTCTTCAAAGTCCAAATACAAAATCTTAGCAAAGCTCAATGCTGGACCACCAGTGATGTGCATTATAGAATGAAAGAGTTAACTATATCAATCTTGAAAATGACAAACAGCCTCAAAAAAGTTAATACTACTTCTAATAGCCTGATAACTGAAAAAACATGCAACTGTAAAACAGCTCTGAATACTGACCGCTGGCCAAGACCATATAGTTTCAAGTGACTGAAATGACTTCTTCTGTTACATTGGATTTTACAAGCATTTATTTTTACTGTGAAAACTAGAACCCAATATTCTCATAATAGGGAAACCGAGGACACCACATTTATTAGTGAAAATATAGTTAAACATAAACTAATGGTGCTGAACTACAAGGGTATTTAAGTTTAAAGTTAGAAGCATTAGGCAGCACCTATGGAGAAAGAAAAATGTGCTTAATTTTTCAGTTTGGAACTCGGAAACTCCTGCCAATCAATCTTCTGATACAGGGGAATATGATGGAAGTGAAAATAGGTACCAGGTGGCAACTTATGCAGGATAAGCTATAATACACAATCCCTAAACCAAGCTAATCTCAATTTCCTGAAATGCAAGGAGTTTAACCACAACAATAATGTTCTCTTGGACCGCAAGTATTGGGAGTGTTGGATATCTGTGAATGAAAAATGTCTCTCTCTCTAGAAGAGGGTGTTGAATGCCATGACTTTCCCATCTGTGCTGTAATTTGCCCTTCCTGTAGTCAAAAGTCTATTAACTGATGACCAGTAATCAGACCACCCACTCTCTGCTATGAGTCCAAGATCACACATTCCAAATGGTAGACACCAAACAGATTTAAGAGGAATTAGGGTTCAATCAAAAAGTGAGAAGCAGGTAGTTATTCACATTCACTGGGGAATTTCACATAACAATTGAAAGTGGAAAGGACTCCAGAGCATCCACTAACAATCGAACAGCAATCATCAACTTTCAAAAATCACCACCCATTTACTCCATTCCTGGTACAGAAAGGACTCAATTCTGATTCTCAATCACTCTTACTCAAGTTTGGATGCAAAACCAAGCCAAATATTGGCATGACTCACATTTCCACCCATTCAATTTTCTTCATAATGTCTCTTGCATACTGCTGGACTCCATCATGGTTGAGAATGGCTACGTTCACTGAGCCTCTCCCTCCTACTAGCTATCAATGATTATCCTTCAGTGTTCAACCAACATGACATCGAGGAGCTCAAGTAAAGGTGAAGTCAATGGATTTGGCAGAAAAATCTCAACCGGATGGACTGACACCTCGCACAAAGGAACACAGCCAAAATTGCTGGAGATCAATCTCAGTAACCCCAGGAAATCCCTTTAAGAATACATCCAGGTAATATGTTTGGGGAAAAAAAACATTTGGGTTGCTTTGTCAATGGCCTATCCTCCATCCTAAGATTAGAAGATCAATTTCTATTCACAAACAGATAATGGAGTAATCTGCGTCAACATACAGCAAGATCTGGTCAGCATGGAGGCATAGTGTTACATGTCACGAAACATGCTTGCCTTACAAAGGTAAGACACTGACTAGAATCTAACCACCTTCTTTAGATATTCTCCAGCTTTACCATTATTAAGTCCTTTGCCATCAATAGCCTGGAGCTCATTGTCAACCAGACATAACTGAACAATTCACATAAATATCATTGCTACAAGAGCTAATCAAAGACTAGATATTCTGTTTTAAGTAATTCACCAAAGACATTAAAGCCTTTTTTGTTAGCAATGGAGCACTTCAGGAACACTCACCATTTGCCTGGATGAGTGCATCCAAAAATATTTAAGAGGCTCAACATCATCTAGGACAAGGCAACTCACTTGATGGGCACCAGGTGCAACCCACCTTGGTCAACACTGTCAACAAGATGCACTGCTGCAACTCACCAAGGATCCTTCAAAAACATCTTCCAAAACATCTGGAAGGACAAGGCAGCAGGAACTTGGTTACCTGCCAAGTCACAAACCATCATGACCCAGAAACATATTACCATTCCTTCAATATCACTGGTTAAAATGTCTCATCTAACAGCATCATGGGAGCACCTTCATAAAGTAAACCCATCAATACCACCTCAACATCAATTAAGTATTAGCCTTACAAGGGCATGAATGCAGTAATAAAAGGAAACAAAAATCCTTTATGCTTGGACATGGTAGGGCTATGGAGTGTCACCCAGCTTGGATCTTCACATTTTAATGTTGGCGATTGGTGTAGAAGTAACTCCATGTTATAGCTTCACTAGTTTATCATCTTACTTCAAGGTAATATTGGGTACTGTTCCTCATACATGTCTCTGCTTCCTGGTAAGAGATTAGTGCCCCAGATAAATAACGATAGGGAAGTTGAAAATGCAATGGAGTACAATTTTATCGATTATGGCTATATGCAATTCTGCATTCACTGTTAGTTTTCAATTTTTCACAAATATCTAATATTTGGCTACTGAATAAGTACTTCAGCTGGTAACAATGTCCTTAGGCACTCTGCCAACTTAGCCAGTCAACAATGGTACTAACAAATCCTTCTTTGTGGCTGACATTGAAGTCAGCCACCCAGAGTCCCAGTGAATTTTATGTACTCGGTGCTTCCTACAAATCGTTTGTGGAGTTAAATGATGCAGAGGCAAGATTTTGTACAACCCAAGACAAAGCAGACATTAGATCTGCCGCTTTATAATCAGGTAAGGGAAGTATGACAGAAGGGAATAAATGGTTAAGATGGACCAAATCTTCTGGGCTAAATTGAGAGGAATAATATATGAATACTGAAAGAGAAAGCAGGTTTTCAGATATACTACATGATACAAATAATTACAAAGCTGACAAAATGGCAGATGATATTGCTTATGGTGAAATTCAAGGAGAAAAATAAGAGCAAAAGCTCTATTTTTAGAAAGCAAAGTGGACCACACATTCAGGAGGGAGGATGACAGAGTAAAATAATTTCATAAATATACAAACATACACAGGAAAGTAACAACATATCACTTAATTAAGAATACAGCTGAAAAATTCCAAACCAAAAATACTATGTCAACAAATAGGATGAATCATTGCTAACATTATACTCAAGTTCATGAACATAATAAATAACAGGTGTTGGTTTTTCAGCTACAAGAGCTTGACCTGCCATTCAGGGCCAAGCCCTGGCCTGATACTATAATTCCAGCTAAAGAAAATCATCCCTTCATCCAGCCTGTCAAGCCCCACACTTCATTGGACCTCCCCCAACATTGCCCACAGGGAGTGCCAGGCCGACATCAAGACCCAGCTTCTAAGCAGCCTTTCCAGCCTCCAAATGGATTCCTGCGTCCTGTCACTCCCTCCTTCCACTTCTGAGTTTCAACTCTGGAGTTTGAAAGTCAACATGCAAGACACATTGGCTCCTCAGTCCTAACCAACCCCACCAGAGCAAGATAGAGCCAATGCTTGTGCAATGTCATGCATTACACAGCATAACATTTCAGCCTTAACCTACAGACTGCGGCAAATGCTACAGCAATTCTACTGGTACAAGATATATTTTTAGAAAAATGGAATCTCATGTGCAAAGATGACATGTCTGAAATCAGAGTTCATAATAGGCAGAATTGTTCTAACTTTGTGCTTTTTGACTAGTTTTTTTCCAACATTCACTCTGGAAGTGAAAGGCAATATTCTCACAGAGTAGACCTTACAAGTGAAGATCACAAGGACCGTTGGGAACTTTTCTGCAAAAATGAAACTATCTTTGGGTTGACTTTTGAATGGCCCTCAGTAATCTCCTTAAGAAATTGAGGTTGGTTTTAACTTACAACTTCTTACACAAGAAGATTCCAATTTTCAGAGAAGAAATGGCCTTCTGCTTGAAGCAGACAAACACTACCTCACCAGTGGTGGCAGTGCATTCATCAAACTTATACTGCAAAATATTTTTCAGCTAAGATTTTGTTGACCTATTTTGAAGGTGTACACAACAATACAAGACCAGTTAGCCTCGAGGAACAAAAAGTATGTTATAGAATGGTAATTGCTCTGATACCACTGCCCAGTTTTGAGTATTTATCAACCTCTTGTTGTCCAGTTTGTTGGCTTGCCTTCAGCTAATTCATAATTACTTGACCCATCAGCAACTTTTCAGTACCGAATCTCAGCCTTTATTGTTCCCAATCCCACAGGTTTTATTTTACCACCTTTCAGAACTGCAGTGAAGGGAAAGGTCTGCAAATCAAAGAGTGAAGGAGTATGAATGAGAAAGAGGTGCAAAGGAGTGAGGGAGAGTGGGTTTTACCAGGTAAGAGAAGGGCTAGGTTAAGGATTAGTAAATTATTAAAAGAATGATATTTAGGTTGCATAAGCAGATAACAGAAAAGCTGTTCACTGAAGATGCTGTTATGGGAAGAAATGGGGTAAATAGCAATGTGAAATGAAAGCAAATGGGGAGGGGATGATTAGAGAGAGAAGTAGAAGTTAGGGAACAATAATTCAGTGGAGACACAAGACTGCAGATGCTGGAATCTGGAGCAAAAAAGAATGTGCTGGAGGAACTCAGGTCAGGCAGCATCTATGGAGGGAAGTGGACAGTTGACCTGAGACCCTTTATCTGAACTAATTGATAATAATTCAATGTCAGAAACACAAAACTGCAGATCTTGGAAATTTCAAAAAGAAACACAAGATGCTGGAAATACTCAGCAGGATGAACAGCAACTATGGAGAGAGAAGAACAGAATTCATGTCTCAGGTTGATGGTTTTAGATTGAATATGACACAGGCAATATTGCTAAAGAGAAGACAGTAATGAATAAGAGGGCTACAGAAAAATATTGAAAGGGCAAAGGAAGACATCAGGACACAGAAGGCAATCTTGATAACAGAAGAGAACTCTGTATGGATAAATGCAACTTGGAGGAAACAATAAATGTTAGGAGGGTAACAGAAGAAGAGATAAAAACTTAAAGAAACAGCAGCAGCAGTTGCCCATTAGGCCCCTCAAGCCTGCTCCACCATTCAATATTATCATGTCCGATCTGTTTTTGCTTTCCTATTTGAACCCTATTACCTTCAATTTTCCCTTAGATCAAAAACATATCCCTGTCCTGAACAGTTGTAATGATTAAAGCTCTACAGTTCTGAGTAGAGAGAATTAGGAGTAGGAATGTGGCAGGAAGACAAAATGCTAGGGGTAGTGCATGAGGAGGTTTAAAGGTTATGGCACAGGTGAAAAGTAAGAGGGCACTGGAGGCACATTAGTTCAACATGGGAGAAGACATCAGGGGATCAGCTTCATGTTTTTTTTCCAAAATTACTGGTACAGTTATGTATGACAACTCA
>JARFYF010000001.1:101498585-101512574 GCA_030265395.1 Rhina ancylostomus
TACAGTTTATGACTCAGCTGCTGTACCAGAGATCAATATGCAACTCTCATTATTGTCCTCAAGACCTTTTCTATTTTTTAAAGTTCTATCCATTAAGTGTCCACGTCCTACTTACCTCTCTGCTTATCCACTCACCATTGAAGGAAGTTCATTCTTAAACATGATGGCTACTCATGTCAATATGCCATTTCCCCAATCCTTCCTAAAGACAATATACAATACTAAATTAAGTTTCCTACTGCCTTGTAGCTATGCATCAATAAGAATTACTGCATCTTACCTTCCCAGATGAATTTTTAAGATTAGCCGGATCAGTTAAGGTTAGCTACAATACGTTGTCCTCTGCAAATTCAAAATATCTTTCAATTAAGTTTCAATTTACAGCACTTGTAAATCTGACAATCGTGAAATAAATACTTGTTTGCAATCCATTTCCAGAATAAGGATATAACTGAGAAGGCCATCAATGGTGCTGAGGTCAAGAGGGTTGAGAGCTTCAAGTTCCTGGGAGTGAACGTCACCAACAGCCTGTCCTAGTCAAATCACGTAGATGCCACAGCCAAGAAAGCTCACCAGCGCCTCTACTTCCTCAGGAGACTAAGGAAATTCAGTTTGTCCCCTTTGACTCTCACCAACTTTTATCGATGCACCATAGAAAGCCTCCTATCTGGATGTATCACGGCTTGGTATGGCAACTGCTCTGCCAAGGACCACAAGAAACTGCAGAGAGTTCTGCACACAGCCCAGCGCATGACAGACACCAGGCTCCCCTCCCTGAACTCTGTCTTTACCTCTCACCTTCTTGGTGAAGCAGCCAGCATAATCACTTGGGTCATGCTCTCTTGTCTCCTCTTCCATCGGGTAGAAGATACAGGAACATGAGGGCACGTCCCACCAGACTTAAGGACAGCTTCCACCCCACTGTGATAAAACTATTGAATGGTTCCCCTATACGATGATATGGACTATGACCTCACGATCTACCTTTTTGTGACCTTGCACCTTATTGCGCTGCACTTTCTTTGTAGTTGTAACACTTTACTCTGTACTGTTATTGTTTTTACCTGTACTACATCAATGCACTCTGTACTAACCCAATGTAACTGCACTGTGTAATGAATTGACCTGTACAATCTGTATGCATGACAAGTTTTTCACTGTACGTCGGTACAAGTGACAATAATAAACCAATACTAATTTATTGTCCATCCCATTCTGTTATTGGGTTGGGATTTCAAGGATTTAGACCCAACGATGAAGGATTGGTAATATTTTCCCAAGTCAAGAAAGTGCAAAACTTTGAGGGGAACCCATAGATGATGGTATTCCATGTATCAGATGCCCTTTTCCTTCTTGCCAGTCAAGGTTAGGGATGAAGGAGGTGGTGAAAGAGGAGCCTTGGCTAATAAATGCATTGCATTTTGAAGTCAGAACACACTAGCCACAGAGTGCCTGTAATGGAGATAGTGAATACTCAAAACAGTGGATTGAATGCCAAACAGGTGGACTGCTTTGCTTTGGATGTTATGGTGTTCTTGGAGCTGCATTTACTCTGGCAAGTGGAGAATGTTCCAATGCACTCATCTTGTGCTTTGTCGATGGATTGCAGAATGAAGCAAGTCACTCACTGAGGATACCAAGCCTCTGAGCTGTTCTTGTAGCCACATTTAGATGGCAAGTCCAGTTTCTGGTCAATACTGACAACCAGAAGGTTGATAGTGGGAGACTCAACTCCCACTTTGCTTGGCATTTTTATATGTTATATTACTTGCCACTTATCATGCCCTGTATTTTGGCAAAGTCCTGATACATGTAATTACACACTGCTTCATTCTCCGAGGATCAGCAAATAGAATTAAATATTGTGCAATCCTCAAGTGATGTCCTCACGTGTGACCTTATGATAGAAGGTCATTAACAAACCAGCTAAAAATTGGTGTGACTCTGTAACTCCTGCGGTAATGCGCTGGGGCGGTGAAGATTGATCATTAACAACCACAACCATCATCGTTTGTGTGAGACACAATTCTAACCAGCAAGGAGAATTCTCCTCAATTTCCATTGACTTCATTTGATGCTACTCTCAGTGAAATGCTGCCTTAATGTCAAGGACAGTCATTCTCACTTCACCTCTAGAACTTAGCTCTTTTACCCATGTTTGGACCACATGTGGGAAGCAAGTAGTTTTAGTAAAAATCAAACTGAACACTGGTAAGATTAACAATGATAGGTTCTGCTTGACATTACAGTCAAAATCTCATACCATCACTTTGTTGATGATTGAGTGTAAACTGGTGGAATGGCAATTATCTAAGTTGAATTTGTCATTCTTCATTCTACTACTGATACATCACAGATTTAGCATTGTTATCATACCAATGTGCCAAGCATGAATGACACAAATTTGATATTGCTGCTAAACTGCAATTTTAATTTCACTATATAGTGAAGCCTGGAATTGTGGCCAGAAAACACAATAATGAAAAAGAAATCTCTGCTCCAATCTATTCTGCACATCTTCCTGAGCATGAACAGCAGAAAACTGAAAAAAGATCATGGGCACATATGGTACTTACAGTGAGAAAACCAAGACTGAAAAAGACAGATGCACAGTACTAAAGAACTTAGTGTAATTATATCCTATTTTATCAGTTGCAATTAATTGGTAATGGTCACCTTCCTTGAATTCTATTTATCTAAAATTATAAACTGATAGAAAGTATCATGTTTGGAGTCAGAGAAAATCTTATGATTCTCCACCATTAATACATTATTCCCTGGGAATTTAATTTCTTTCACCTTTGTCACAACTGTATTCAATGTTGTGCTTATCAATGAAATAATTCATGTTTGTCCACTTCCACAGTGATCTCAAAGTAAACAGCTAATATATGATTCCTAGCATTTGTGTACTTGAAATGTGTGCTTGGATACTCATAACAGCACAAGCCTCATTCAGAAGATTTCTCCACCGAGAACTAAAGTTGCCAGAACATAATTAAACAACCGCAGTGATAGCTCTTCATGATTCCCTTTGCAGGTCCAGATACTGATTCCACATTTTTAAAACACATGGAATATGAACTCTTCTTGTTTTCAAATTTTCAGCTTGAAGTCTTCTCCCCACATGTATTTTTGTTATATATAAAGCATATAGATAGGATTTAAGAATAACATGGACTGCATAACAATAACATAGAATGTAAATATTTTCTTCATCAATGTCCTCAACACCAGTGACATAAAGGTAAATTGTTTTTCAATCTCAATCATATATTCCATGTGTTAAAAATTATTGAGCAATATTGCATTCATGGAATTACATGGCTTTAAGTCTTTCTGTGTTAATTCTGAAAATGAAACTGTCTTTAACTTAGTGTCATCTTCCTTTCTCCACCCCCGTCAACCCACTCCAGAATCCAGTTATATGTGAAAAATGCAATAATCCTATTTCCAGTCAACATTGCAGCAAATAATGAAGGATCTTTCTTTCCAATTACCAGAATTAACAAAAATTAAAAAGCCTGAGGCTCTATTACTAAATCTTACATTGTTCACTCCCTGCATCTTCCATGTTTCTTACAGGATTTTATTCTAAGAAAGCCAACACTTTAATTATTTTGATAAAAGAATTAGTCATACACATGCATCCATTCGAAAAAAATATTTGCAAGACTAAACCAGTGTGCGTTCACTTCTCTTTGGATGACACACATGCAGTTTAAAATGTTTAACATGCAATGTTAGTTCTGATGTGGCATATGCAGTATTTCAGCTTTACCCTAAGGTAAAATAATTTATATTTCACTTTCTATCACTAAATTAAAGAAGACAGAATCAGTAATTTGATGTTCTGCATCTTGAATTTTCACACATTCCAAACATTCTTGAACTTTCTGAAAGAGCTTTTAGTAGTTTGCTTATAAGGTACAAATATATCACCTGAGAATTAAATCCACAATGAAACATGTACATTTTTGAAAATAAAGCAATCTCATCAACTGGTTCTGCCTATCACAAAGGGAATGTCAGTTTATGAACTAAACAATTTCAAGAGAATAGAAATTTTAACAAGCATTGTTTTCTGAAGGTTTAAACTGCAGATATAACTATTCTCAGAGATGCAGCCTATATGACTTCCACACCGCCAATTCAAACCCCACTAACCAATGTTTGTTGCACCCCTAATCTCTAGTTTTAGATCTAAAGAAAAATGAACAAATGGAAAGGAAGTTAATGAAAAAAAAATGAGAGTAGAACAGATTTATGTCAATAAGAAAAGTTGCACTGTATGGTTAAGAATCATCTGCACTTACTCTTGACCCCCTTCTTGCCCTTCCGCTCCTTCATGTACTGTTCCTTCAGTTTACTTATTAGTCCCTTGTCTACAGCCCAAACCTCCGAAGATGGTGAGAAGTCATCTTTGTCTACATGCAGCACATCATTAAAAAAAAAGTCAGCCAATTGGAACGCAAGCAATCATTGCTGCTATTTCAAGAGGATTAGTGGCTTATAATATAACCAAAGAATAATTACACAATTTTTTCAACAATTTTAACTCATAACAAAACATTTGCAGGCAAATTATTATTTTGTTATAGGCCCTATTCTTAATGGCCAAATGTGAACAATGTGAAAATGTTATTGCAATTTCATACCATTGTATCCAATATTGCAAAGCGACATTACAGCCAGCATTTTCACTATTATTTTCCTTACAAGCAATAAATTGGATAGCAAACATAAAAGAATGGTTCTCCCTTCACCCTGCTAACAACTTCACTCAGAAGCAACCATCAACATGTGCCAAGATCAGTGATAAACTTCTTTAATTTGATTTCTCTAAGGATTGTCTGTTTATTGAATGATTAGCCACAGATTAGTTTCACCATTATACTATATTAATTTATTATCTTTTGAAATTTTTTTTTCTGGGTTTTTTTGTCCTTTTACTATGTTACTTATTGATGGCACAAAATTGCTTTGTGGTCATAGCCTGTTCTTGACATTGATAATCTACATCAGCAACAAGAGGCCAATAACAATAATAATATATTAGTAACTAGAGAAGCAAAGAAAATGTTGGATAAATGATGGAAGAGAAATGATTCAGAGTTCTTGGGACTCTGAAGTTTTTAATTCTTGATCGTTTTCTGGACATATTCAAGGATTTCATACAACTCATGAAAGGAAAACAGTGTTTGCAAAATTAATAGAGGTTTTGATGGTTCAAGGTAAAAGAGAGAGTGGGAATTGAAGTTAATGTACATATTCAACCACAATCTTATTGAATGGCAGCTTTGGCTCAACCATCTGCATAATCGCTACTCCTGATTCTCATGTTCTTATCTTTTTAATGGTACTCTAGGAAGATATCACAATTCAGTCAAGTCCCCAATCTAAACAGCTTTTTACTGACATAAGATTATTTAACTATTAAGGGGGAGAAAATCTAGTACAGGAATAAATGCTAAAAATTAAGAAAACTTAGAGAGAAATTTTAAGGTTTTTTGGATAAAGAGCTAAAATTCACTTATCTTCACACAATATCCTTTTTGCCCCCTATTTCATCTAAAGAAGTTGGAACTTCGTAATAATAAACAACTGAAAGCAAAATATCTAAAATCTTGCTTTGAAAGTTAACAATACTATTAAGACACACCACAAATTCATCACCACCTGCACTCACAGATTTTCAGATGTACATTTATCAAGAGTGAGGTTTAGAATCAAACTAATTTGATTCACTACTTGTCATTCAGACAAGTGACAGAGTTTAAGAGAATAAAATAGAATACTTCCGGAAAAAAAATGTGGGGTTTTCCTTATATCTCACAGCACAATTATAAATTATTTATCCCAATCAACTGAATTATGCAAAATTCCATCAAATAATTGAAAACTTCAAATGCTAACATTTTGTTTTCAGAATTATGCTGATTGCTTTATTGCAAGAGATATTGTGTAGGAGGTGAATTTTTACAACAGGATAGCAGGGACAGCTCTTCTAAGAAAGGTAATATGTTATAGGATTGTTGACCATCATACAGTCACAACAGAAAAAAGGCAAAATGAACTTCCAAAGTCAAGGCACAGCAGTAACACATGCTTTAGACAAACTCACAGTACCAACTGCTGGCATTTACTTTTCTTCTTACAACTGCATATACCACTACTTACAGCATCTTATCAATTACTGATGATTGATTAATCAGACAAACTAATCATAGGATGCAAAGGTAACGACTAGCAATCACTGCAGATTTCCTGGGTTACCCTCAGGGTAATGGTGGGCTGTGTGCAATTTCTTTTGAACTGTTGAGATCCACATGTTCAAAGCATTCCCATACAGGTATTCTTTAAGTTGCAGGATATTAACCAAGTATTGATGAAAAGCTAATATAGATCCAAGCCAGGAATGTATGAGACTTGGAAAAGGATTTGGACATGATTCTGCTTCCTTGCACCTACTGGACCTGACCTTCCAGGTAATGTAAGTCAATTTTAGAAAGAGCAGCTGAAGAAGCCTCAGTGGATAGCTGAATTGCATTCTATAGGTATAACATGTTGCAGCCAAGTATGCCAACAATGTATAGAGCAATCACATTGAGTAGTAAATAAGTCAATCAATCAGACTGCTTTGAACTGGATGGTGTTTAGTTTTTCAGTATTATTGCAGCTTCACTGATTCAGCCTACTGATAGTATGCCTTCATACTCCTGAATGGTGGTGCATTGTAAATGTTGGAAGTGCTGTGGAGGTTTAGAAAGTGATCCAATTGCCCTAGCCTCTAATCTGCTCTACTTAGTCACAATAGTTATGTGGCTGATCCAGTCTAATAATGACCAAACCCCCTCCCCAGATGATGTTGGGTATTACATGCAGTAGTAGCATTGAATATCATGGGGAGAAGGTTAGATTCTCTCTACTTGGAGATGGTCACCATATGCCACCTATCAACCCAAGCCACGATCTTGCCCAGATTATGGATATACATGGTGATATACATTGCACAAACTGCATCATTACCTGAGGAACTAGAAGTGAAGCTGAACCCATACTGCTGATCTTATGATAGAGGGAAATTCTTTCATGAAACAGATGAATATTTGGATATAAAATATTAATGCTTGAGTACAAATGCTAAGCCCTCTGGTTGTTTCAATAACAATCTCAATTTCTTCCTAGTTTAATTAATTTGAAGTGTGAAGAAATAAAACTCTGGAACTGTTTGCCTATCTGTGACAGAGCGAATAAATTCAATCACGTCAGATTATGCTAAATTCTGAAGATCTATTTTTGGAAAACCGTTGGTAAAGGTAACATTGTCAGAAGACTCATTGAAACTTAGATAAACACCAATAAATACCATATCACACGCAATGGAATGGCCTGGCATGTGCAATTTGTCAGCAAGTCTATAGATTTTCTTACGCCATTCTGTTCCATCCCCAGAGCTTCTAGCTTCCCCAGCTCCTTCACCATCTTCAGCTGTTACTAAGAAATCAAATTCTTTCAAAGCCTCTTCAGTGTCATCAGGCAAGTCAGTAGCTAGCCCCTCGTTACCGATCTAGAAGTTCCAAATATTGATCATTTTAAAATCACTGTCATCTTATCCAGACACATGCTCCTCAATTTAAAGTGGTTAGCTGATACCATTCAAGGGTTTTACATGTGTCATTGATATTCTTTTAAATTAAAATATTAATTTTCAAAACATCTTGCAAGATCTCAATCAAAGAAACATGTCGCAAAAATGTTTATCTAAGTATGGAGAACTAGAGTACTATTTGAGAAGCAAAATTCTCACACAGGAAAGTGACCACACTAATGTTCAAAAGCACTATAACTAGTTACTGCTATTTTGTTATATCTCTCAATTAACTACAAAGCAACTTGTCTAGACCTTTGAGCAACATTGCAATGTAATCATCTTACATTTCAATACCAAATTTAAAACATTAAGTAAAATATAGTAACAAAGCAAAAATAATTTTACTACTGCTTAATGTTTCACATGATGTACTTATATTCTTTACAAAGTTGCTCAAGTCCCTCAAAGACATTAGCACAATAGATCTGAATATTTACTTTATGTTTCTTGTTTATTCTGTGCTTTTCTTTGCTGTCTGTGATATCTTCTGCCATTTCACCTTCTTCTTCATCATCATCACTGTCATCATCTGTGTTTTCTAAGAAATTAAAGGTTTCAAGAACAGCCTCAGCTAAGCCACCTCTTGGCTTATCTCCAGCATTCCTGTATATTGAAGAGTATAGAAAAAAATTAGCAAAATCCAAAGAGAGTGTTGGTATTCAGAAATCAATTTTATAAAACAAATTAAATGCTTAGAGCAGAAAACATACTGTACCTTTTACTCTTGTTATCAACATATAATTAAACCTCCTTTCAGCAGCCTGAAAAACTTGATATAGCAGAAATCAAAAATGGCTATATTTTCTGCTGTCCCCTTTCTCTCTTTTAAATTTGCCCTTTCAAAAACCAAATTTATAAATTGCAGAACTATCCTTCTCCAATAATAGCATGTTCCTTGGTAAAACAGGTGAAATAAATGAGATCTGAATTTGAATATGAGCCAAATCTGACATTAAGCTTTTTGATTCAGAGATTTTCAATCCAACTACTTTAGTTCCACTTTGATTAATATTCAAAATGTTTTATAAAATCTACACCAAACACAAGTGTTTGTGCAATCTAACTTTATGTTAACCATGACTCAACCACGTGAGCAAAGTGCAACTATATTGTCAAAAATGAAGGAGCAGAATTTCAACAACTTATGGGGGGAGGACAAGTCAGGAAGAGATTTAAACCAATA
Organism: Rhina ancylostomus; assembly: GCA_030265395.1. Classification (NCBI taxonomy): domain Eukaryota; kingdom Metazoa; phylum Chordata; class Chondrichthyes; order Rhinopristiformes; family Rhinidae; genus Rhina; species Rhina ancylostomus. Next base: position 101,507,423 of record JARFYF010000001.1, read on the forward strand.
ACGGTTTTAGAATCAATGTATTCTTCTTCTATGAGCATCTCACTTTTCTACAACCCTTCACTTCTTTGTAATTCTTAATTTTCTATCTACCCCCAAATACCTTACAAGATACAAGGATATAAGCAAAGCAAAGAGAAAGAATGAGACAAGACTGGAAGCAAACATAAAAGAAATCAAAAAAGAAAAAGAATTGGAAGAGGATATGTGGCGAAAATTCACAATATAGATTGAAATGATTCATGAATGTTCTCAAAGTCTCTGTAAAAAGTGCAATATTCTCAATGACTCCTGAGAATCTGTGGTCCACAACATTTTGGATTGGTATTGAGAACCTCGAGTCCATGCGTCAGGACCACGAACAAGCCCAGCGTAAACATAAGGAGCTAAACCCCCTCACAAGCACACCCACCTCACCTTGTCAAATACCTATTACCCCACCAATGGAAGAGTCTGTGACTAAGAAATATATTTTAATACTCTGTAATATACAAATAAAGTGAATTTTAAAAGTACACAATGAGCTGCTGGAGGAAGTCAACGGGTCAGGCAGCATCTGTGGAATGAAATGGACAGTTGACGTTTTGGGTCGAGACCCTTCATCTGGAGTGAAAGAATAGAGGGGAGATAGCCAGTATAAAAAGGTGAGGGACAGAGGTGGGGCAAGAGCTGGCAAGCAATGGGTGGATATTAATGAGGAGGAATTGATTGTCCAACAGTTGGGAAGATCTGCTTGTCAGGAACTACCAACATTCCAAATGACTGGAATTTTACTGTATTTAAAATCTTGAACTGTACAGACAGAGTTTATAGATAAAAACTGCTCCCGTTGGCAGAGGGAGCACAAATTCAGGAAGACAAAACAAAAGGGTGATTGCTAAAAGGACCAAAGGTAAAGACATGAGGTAAACCTGTCTCATTCAGCAAATAGTTAGTGTTAGTTGTGAGTTGAAGTGAAGCTAGATTCAACAGTGGCATTCAAAAGGGAGCTGGATAAGTATTTGAAAAGACAGAACTTCCAAGGCTATGGTGAGAGGCAAGAGAATGGAACTAGTTGGATTGTTCATGCATAGAGCCAGTATGGACTCAATGGCACTCCTGTGCTGCAGTCATTCTACAATATATTCCCATCTTTATTCATTCAATTTTTTGACTTTGCAACTTTGGCTACAGACTTCAATCTTAATTTCATCTTCTTGCACTCTATTCTTATTTTTCTTATTCTGTATCTCTGTAACCATTCCATTCAAGTTTTCCTATATCTAACTTTGTCCAAAACCACCACTAATTTTGACAGTGTTAGTGGTCTCAACTCCTGGTTTATAGAGCAACCAAAACCACCTCCAACTATTTCTTTCTGTCCCTCACACTCTGCTATCTGCTTCTAACTCCACCTTTCTGTGTCCATTCTTGGGGAGAGAAAAAAAATCAAACTAATTTATTTGCTACTGCTGTATAATTCCCCTTTCCTTACCATTGGTAACTATGCCTTTAAACCATAGGCACCACACTCTGTTTATTCTCCAATAAGTTGTTTCTCCTTTTAAAAGCAAGATCTTGACACCCATTTCTGTCACCAAATATCTAATCTCTCCTCTAACTTGTGGTCTATCGTTATCTGATTATGCCCAATGAAGAACCCCTACGTTTTCCTACATTAAAGATGCCACATAAATTAAAGCTGTACCTTTTCTTCTCAAATTCATTTAAATCCAAGACAGTATACGTTATCACCAAAGTAGACTAAAAGTCAGCCACCAAAAGAGACTGTAAAATGCTTGCTTACATTTCTTCTTATTTCTGTTATATGATAAAGGAAACACTGTAGCTATCATTCAATGCTACTCAAAACAGAAACTAAATTTGGCATAATGTTCGAAAGAACCAAAAACTAAGAACCAATAAAAACCCAGATTAGTATGTAAATTTGATTGAATGATGCTCTGCAGGCTTTGTTTTGTAAGTTACTTCAATAATTATACTATTATGTTTACATATATGAATAAAATCTAATGAAGTCTCCAAGAAGTGAGGTTTGTATGATGCCGGTTTTAGTCAATGTACCAAAACAAAAACAATGTTGGGAAAAGCAAGATACAATTGGAAGACAGAAAACCCATAGGTTTCATTCTTCTGCCTTTTCAAGTGAAGCACTTTTCTTTCATCCTAACCTCTATCCAGAGGAGCAAAGAGACTGGTACTCACTAAAGTGTGTCATCTGAATATTAGGAATGAGGAAATAATGAACATTTTAATCTCTCACCTTTTAACTTCTTGCGCTTTCTGTTTAGATGGTGAGTCTCCCCCATTAAGAATCTGTTCCAGATTTTTAGACTCAACTGAGCCATTCTGCTCAGAGCCAGTAAGGCCTAATAATGATCGCACTCTTTGTGATCGAACGTCTAGAATTGTGTCTGTGTAACCAACTTCCTGTAAATACCTGTGAAATTTGAAATAAAATTGTACAAGTTTCTGATTCCAACCCATGGTTTTTGTTCGGCAATTATTTTACTTTCAGATTTTATATCAAAGCATTTTACATTTTTTGCTGTACCTTTAAATTGCTACCAATGAATATTACTGAGAAGTAACGCATGTGGAAGTTTACAGTAAATGTAGGATCAAAGTTATGCCATACTTTCTTTATAATAGCTTTCAATGTTAATATTATGAAAATTTTACAAATCTTGCACAATTAACATATTATTAGCCAAATTACAATCATCATTTAAGTTCATCCTTTCACTAAACTATCATTTTTCCAGTAACAAGAGTTGCTTTATTAAAATGTATATTTAAAATTAGTAAAGGCTGTCCCCAGGTTACGAACAACTGACTGATGGGCACCTGTACACATGAACAAACTCCCATAATATTATCAAACACAAAAATTTGACGTACACAAATATATTTGTGCCTACAAACAATGTAATTGTTCTTTATTAATAGTCTTATGTGCTTTTGATGCCATTCATTACAGTAATGGGGGGGTATGGTCACGATAATCAAATGATTTTGTGCATTTTCCAACTTATAGGCAAAATCAACTTATGGATGTCTGTAAAAAAGGAAATCATTTGTAACCCAGGGCCAGCCTGTAACTGTTAATTATCAAAGAATACGAAACAAGCCTTTACAAATTAAGACTGAAAAGTTGGTAAAAAAGCAACCACTTCTTGGAAAATTAAACAAATGTCATATTCCATTTTTTCCAAAATATTGCACTAAAATGCTGTAATAATAGAACAAAATTTAGTGTACTTACTGTCTGAGTAACTGTCTGCCTTGTTTCCAAGTCAACTGACTGTTCTGAGGTACAGGTGGCACCTCTGTGTCTTTGGTTTCATCTAGAAAAGAAAACATACATTATTGAAAGATTAGAATAGTAAAACTCCATCAAAGAAAGCAAAAGGTTGCCAGCAAAAGACAATATTGCAAACACTGAGGTCCTGCCCCCACGCACAAATGTTCTGCATCAGATCAGTCTAGCTACATTGTGGGTTCAAGATTCTTGAGCATTTCATTTGCTACCTTATGGGTTTACATGTTGATGAGAGCCCCAACCTCTACAAAGTCATCAACAAAATCAAAATGAATATGCAAAGTATATTCCCTTGTGTTAGATATGGAACACCTTTGCTTTGCTCATCATCGAATAGTCTGAAGCTTCAATGTTTTTCTGATCTGAAAAATGGAAGTCAAATGTTGTGCTCCAAACAGTGTGCAATTCTCAAAATGAACCAAAGTAATCACTCTTAGCTGATAAAATCTTCACACAATATCCTTGCTTTCGTTTCTTTGGGAAGGAAGATTTGTTTTTAAAAATGACAATCTAGTTTGTTGCAGAAATAAACAAGGGAAAATGGTGCATAAGATATACTCTCATTTTTCTCTTCTAGAAACCTGATGGGCCAAAATGGCCTCTTACTAGACCGTAAGGTACCTCTTACTACCATGTGAGCTCCCATTTACCTTGAATTGCCGAACTTCCTCCAAAGACTTAAGCTAACCTAGCTGATGTCTGTAGATATCCATATTAGACCAAAACGAAACAGGTGGCCAGTAGTGCCTTTTCAGATGTGAGCCGCATCTAAATCTATCCAAGATGTTCCAAAGTGTCTGTTCCCATGGAAATAATGTAGACTCACACACACACACACACACACACACACACACACAAATTCAGATCAGAAAAGGAACAAAGAATTGAAATAGCAATTTTCCCCACATCTTGAAGATACACTACAAAAACTACTTCTATTGAGTGGAAGTATTGTGTTTTTTAAAGCTTGCACAGGAAGCAATCCTGCAAGCTTCTACAGAACACAGAATACAGAATAGGAACAGGCCCTTCAGTCCACAATGCTGTGCCAAACTAATTATGCTACTGACACTTAATCCCTTCTGTCTGTCCATTCTCTGCATATTTATGCGTCTAAGAGCCTCTTAAACACCTCTATCATATCTACATCCACCAGCACCCCTGGCCGTGCCTTCCAAGCACCCACCACTGTGTAAAAAAACTTGCCCACACATCTCCTTTGAATTTTCCCCCTCTCACCTTAAATCCATGCCCTCTAGTATTAAACATTTCAATCCTGGGGGAAAAAAAATCAGCTGTCTAATCTATCTATGCCTCTCATGATTTTATAAATTTCTATCAGGTCTCCTCTCAGCCTCTGCCGCTCCAGAGAAAATAACCCTGGTTTGTCCAACCTCTCCTTATAGTACATGTCCTCTAATCCAGACAGCATCCAGTAAACTCTTTTGCATCCTTTCCATAGCCTCCCCATCCTTCCTATAATGGGGCAACCAGAATTGAATGCAATACTCCAGACGTCACCTAACCAGCATTTTATAAAGCTGCAACTTTCTGGGCTGCCGCCTTGATTTCTCACTTTGTGACTCTCGGTGCCCTGTAGCAACAAGAATGTGACAGTCAGCACTGCCTTGAATGATAATCAGAATCTGAATCGGGTTTATTATCACTGACTGGAATGACGTGGAATTTGTTGTTTTGTGGCAGCAGTACAGTGCAAAGACATAAAATTACTATAAATTACAAAAGTAAATAGTGCAAAGAGGAATAATGAAGTAGTGTTCGTGTGTTCATGGACCGTTCAGAAATCTGATGGTGGAGGGGAAGAAGCTGTTC
>JARFYF010000001.1:101561372-101574755 GCA_030265395.1 Rhina ancylostomus
CTCAACAATCCATATGTGGATTGCAGTGACAGTCAGTTATTGTTTCTCATCCATCGGCAGAGAAAACAAGCAGGCTGGTTTCTCTTTCATTTTTCTGTCTCTCTCCTCCCTCTCCTTTGGACTGACTTCCGACTGGTTGTTTCCACAACAACTACATCATGATGTTCTTTATCTTCTGTTGACGTAAGCACGCCACTCACACACCATCTAAAAGGGACATTCACTAATAGTCCTAGTCCATAACAATACCCTGATTTTAAACTAAACCAGTGGAGCTTGAGGGAAAAATGTTCAAAAATAGTATTGACTTCTTTCACTCTGGATCCAAACAGTCACAAACCAAAAATTAAAAAGCCTGCATTGATTCTCTTAACAAGAGAGCAAGTTTATTCCACAAGCAGCTGATACAGAACTGGCAGGTGCCAGTTGCAACCCTTGTATACTGAGGAAGAGGTACCATGATTGGAGAGTTGTCCAAGATTCCCAACTGTAGTCATTACAGCTTTTCATAGAACTCTGGGCCTAATGTCAATTGAGAATTAGTCCCCACCAACATTCAAAGTTCACTTATAATATTTCAAGGCAAAAGAGTGAAAGGACAGCTAGTATCTTTGGATGGTTAATAATGCAAAGAGTCATTCATTTTGTGCTGGGGGGGAGAAACTAAGAAAATTAACACCACCACAAGTTGAAATTCAACTATTTTCCTAAAATAAAATTATTGCATAGAACTTAAAGCTAACACCTCTACAAAACATGAGAACCAACTAGTAGCATTTTTCTAGTCTCTTCTGGGATGCGATTTTTTTTTACTTTTGAATGAATACACAAGTCTTCAGGATTTCAAAACTCCAATTTAAATACATGAACAGCAGTAGAAAACTGGATGGTTCAACCATATAATAAGTTTCAATTGTAGCCCAATTCTCAAAAATCCCACTTCAATATAAAATTGACACTTTTCTTTGGGGGAGGAAAAAAAGGATTGCTATTACATTCAAAGAAGTGAAGGTTAAACCAAATCAGCAAGAGCAAAATACAAGCACATACTGGACACCATTAAGAAAAATCAGAACAAATAAAATTCAACATACTTTTTGTTAAAATGGAAAAAAAAGGACAGGTAACTAGATTAAGACTATAGTATGGACATCCTTACCATAAGACTTCCAAGACAAGAAGCTAGTCTTAATGGCAGACAACCAGCTACAAAAGGAACAAAACAGGCTACTTAGCCCTTGAAGCCTCTTCTGCCATTCTTCAACACCAATTTCCTGTCCCATCCCCTATCCTTTCTCTGATCTGAGTTTTGAATGCAATCAATGACGAGCTTCTACAGCCTGCAGGACAAAATTCTAAAGATTCACTGCCCTCTGACTGAAGAAAATTCTCATTTCTGTTCTAAATGACTTTATATTGAGACTGATGCCAAATTCTAGATTTCTTAGACAGGGAAACACCCTTCCTAGATCCACTGTTAAGATTTCTAAAATAAATTGAATGTTTCAGGGAGATCACATATCATTCTTATAAACTCTAACAGTCTAGCCTGGTCAATCTTTCAACTGACAGATTGGCCATTCTGGAAATGATCTGATGAATCATCATTGCACTTAATCTACAAGTATATCCACCTTTTAGATAAGGAGACCAAAACCGAACACATTACCCCTGATGCGGTCTCTCACTGATACCCTTAAAAACTAGAGCAAAACATCCCTATTCTCGTACTCAAACCCTCTTGCAATAAAAGGTCAACATACCATTTTTCAGTATCTGCAGTTTGACTTCCAAATTTAATTTTGCCTTCCTTACTGCCTACTGTACCTGCCTGCTAGCTGTCAGTGTAAAAGGACACCCTGGGCTCCTTCAACATCAATATTTCATAATCTCACTCAAAAAAAATCCAGTATTTCCATTCTTTCTACCAGCAGATAACTTGTTTTCTCATTATTCTCTAACTGCCCTGCTGTTTCCCACTCATTCAATGTCTTGAAGCCTTTTGCAACCTCTTCACTATGCACATTTCCACTTAGTTTCTTGCCATGGGCAAACTTGGATATTTTGGTCCTCTCAGCCAACTTCATGACTTAGATCATGAATAGTTGGGGCCCATGCACTGATTCCTGTGGTAATCACCAGTCACAGCCTGCCAATTAGGAGGACCTATTCATTTCTACAATTTTGTTTGTTAGCCAAGTCTCAACCTATGCAAGTCTATCATCACCATTCCACAGGTTCTAAATTTGTTAAGCAACCACTTGTGTGGCACTTACTAATGCCTTCTGAAAAGGCAAATACCTCACATCCACTGGTTCCCTCTTACTATTCCACTAGATACTTCCTCAAAGAATAATCAAACATGATTTACCTTTCATAAATGTTAACTCTGTTCTACCATATTATTAGTCTTTATCACCCCATTTTTAATGGATTCCATTTTTTTCAACTACTGAAAGCAAGCTGGTAATTTCACATTTTTTCCTCTCTATTTCCTTATAGTGGGTTACATCAAATCTGCAGCAACTATTCCACAATCTATAATATTATAACCACAGCATCAACCATCTTTGTACTTTTTTTAAAACTTTGGGATGTAGATTATCAGGTTCTTGGAATTTCAGATTTTAAACTTATTATCTACTTAATATTAATTCCCTTTGCATCCTCAATTACACTGGACACTTAGTTCTCCAGGTTTCTGCAAGGTTTATTTGTATCTTCCATGAAGAAATGTTCAATGTATTTGTTTAATTCCACTGATGTTTGATTTTCCCCATCACTCTCCCCTCTGTCTTTATAGCACAGACTGTAGGTTAGTCACATTTAATCTTCAGCCAATCACTTATTTTCCTCAGCTTTACTCAAATTAGTGTTCCACAGCCAAGGTCAACTACTATCAATGCAAACTAAAAACCATGTTTGTATGACAAACCATGAAGCAGTTTATTCTACAACTGGCTTTTTACCTTTATATTAAATACAACTGTATTAAAAGAACCATATATAAAGTAATTTCTTCATGCATTTATCTCTGTTGCAGTGCTGTCTCTGCAGCAATCTGGCAAGATTAGATTCAGACGGACCATTGTAAGAAAATTCCAGTTCTTTTACTGGCTTTTACCAGCATGTGAACTTAATCACATTGGTAAATAGTCCATATTGCTAGGATCTGTGCCATGCTCATGTTTCAACATTCCAAGCCTCTTAACTATTTAGTAAAGAAGTTCATTCTAAATACAAGGTAACTAAGCTGAATTATAGAAATAGAACATATATTTCTAGTACAAGAAAATCTGATAAAGAAGTTAAGATCACATTAATTGTAAGAGACCAAAATGTTTCGTCAACAAAATCTTAAAGAAAGAAATCAGGACAGACTGCTAAAATTCATATTTATTCTTGGATATTATTCCAGGAAATTAAGTACTGCAGTCTGCTAATGAGATACCCCTACATTTGGTTAGATAAAACATTTGGATGACTTCAAGATTTTTTTTCCCAGTATGGTGGTATAGAACCAGAACGCAGAGCAATTAATCATGAGGTGATTTTTGTTTATAACACCAGCAACTGATTACATGCTTGATTCATATGGCTCAATTTGTCTCACTTCCAAAACTAGCTACACAAGTATAAGGACATCTTCAAGAGGCAGTGCCTCAAGAAGGTGGCATCCATCATTAAAGACCCTCACCAACATGCCTCCTTCATGTTACTACCATCAGGTAGGTGATACAGGAGCCTGAAAACTCTCAACAGTTCAGAAACAGCTTCTTCCCCTCCACCACCAGATTTCTGAACAGTCCATGAAGCTACGAACACTACCTCATTATTCTTCTTTTGCACTATTTGTTTTTGTAACTTATAGTAATTTTATGTCTTTCACTGTACTGATGCCACAAAACAAATTTCATGACATATGTCAGTGACAATAAAACTTATTCTGATGTTTCATACTTATCTCCAAGAGATAATTAACCAGAAATAACATTATTCCTGACCCAATATCTATTTAAAATATACAGCTATATTAACTTGTTATATTTTCAGAGATGGGCAGCAGTATCTAGTGCTCATTCCTTGTTATCTTGAGGACCCCGAGTCACTCACATTGTTTGGGAATGGAGTGACACAGCAGCCAGACTAGGCTGGATGAAAGATCTCCTGTCATCAATCTACCAACCTTCATGGTTGTTCTTTGGTGGCAGGTGACAAATTCCAAGATTTATTGAAGTGGATTTCACTGCTATTCATGATGGGTCATAAATGGTGGAGTTTCAAATCAGCCCCATAACCCAAAGGTTAAGCTTCACACTTGCAGGTTGCTGGGTGCCATTAGGATTGACTGCCATGCAAAAAGTGGTCCCATAATTCTCTAAACAAAATACCCATCTTTCACAGGAATGTAACCGGTCACATTCTGGACTATTTCTCAGAATTCAGACATGCTCATTTCCCAACAAAATGAATTCTCTAACAACCTTCTTCCCAGAGGACCTTGCATAAATTATTCAATTAAATGTTCCTGTCCTAAAAAGACTTTCAATAAGCAGAAAACCTGCAACATGATACAAGAAACATTTCTCAGTGATAAATAGGATCAATTATGTAGATCTATATCACATGCACCAGCTGAATTTAAGAATGGATTATATTATGAGTAGTTACTCCAAATAAAACAAAACATGAAAAACCCAAAATACTTTATAACAGAAATCCATAAAGAATTTAGCAAAAAGCAGAACTGATAAAATGCTTAATAAACATTTGAACCTCAAGAACCAATGATATGATCAATTAACCAAAAAAAACTCTGGATGTCACAAGAAAATGAAGTAAGCAATAGTTCAAAAATCTTTGGCCCAAGGTAAACAAAAGGAGTGGACCTGACACTTAAATGGTTCCAGAGTCAATACTCAAAACTCAAGCAACTCAGAAGAGAGCACAGAGTTGCCACATCTGGAATTTCCATCTGGGGATGAAGTAAGATTCATGCTCCTCAATCTTGGAGCTCATCCTAGAGGAAGAGGATAATTTCAACATACAATGAAATCTTCCACCATTCCCAATCAAGTTTTTCAATGTATTTTCTTCTTAGAGCATTAAATAGGACATTGCTGTTCTTCCCAACCAGTGTTGAGCAAGTTTGACAAGCATCTACAAGTAAACAATTTTATTTACCTTTGTATTGTGAATTGCCACATGTTACACGGGAATGGGGTCCTTCAATCACATGCACCTAATGTCAGGACCCTATATCAGCCAGTATATTAGATAGTCTCTTCACCCTATCCAAACAACATATTCAGCCCCAAATTCAAAAGCACCCACTGAAAAGGCATTTTTAATCATTCCCATATCAAATATTCACCTCCAGTGTAAAATTATGAATATATTCACTGGGGGCTTGAATCTGTCAAAAAAAATTCACACTAGTTCCCAGAGCTGAAGTGAGTGTGTACCCCACTCTGTTACGTTGGATGTTAGCAATTGAAATGACAGATTGTCATCCTAGATTCCAAGAAAAGTTTAATTTTTTCCCTTTTAATGTTATAAACGTGTTAACTTTTAAGATGCATTCTTATATCACACAGTACCCTCTATTTCAAAGTAACATGCTGTCAAAAAATGCCATGTTTCTCTTCCTTGCACAGCTCTCACAGGTCAAATTTCAATCAGGGCACATGACATCATTTTAATAAATTTGTTCTTAAAATATACTCATTATATCCCTTGATACCCACTTAATAAAACAAGTTTCAGCTATGTAATTATTTCAACAAATTCACCCCAACTTCCCAATAAGCTCTCCTTCTAATCTAAAGATGATGTAATTAAATGCAAACATGGCTGAATCGAATAAAAAACTATCAGATTTTTTACACTCAATTGACTTTACCTTTCACTTTGACAATTTGAGCAAGCTGTTCAATAGACCAAAACAAAAATTAAAATGTTATGAAAGCATACCATGCATAACGTATTTAAATTTACAAACTTTCCCATTATAGTACTGGACAAGAATACTAATGTAAATACGTAACATCAAGTATGCAAAAATTGATATTCTCTGAGGCCTTGACAAATAAGAAATTCAAGTACATTAGATCCAGCTCCAGCCCTGAATAATTCTTAAGCAAAACACATCATAAGTCATCTGAAAAACAATGATAGTCATATAATATTAAGATAAAAATCACAGCAAGCATCAAGAAAGATGAAGACATCTCAACTTAGAAAAAAGGGTCTTGCACCAGTGACCTCTGAACAGGGAACCCAACAATCTAAGAAAAGCTAAAAACTGCAGAGGCTGGAAATCTGAAATAGAAATACAAAATGCTGGAAAAGCTCTGCCGATCAGGCAGCATCTATAGACAGAAAAAAACGTCAAAGTTTCAACAGACTGTTTCTCTTCCCACAGATGTTGCATGACCTGCTAACTACTTCCAGGATTTTGCTTTTTATTTAATCTAATTATATAACTATGTTTAGATAATAATAAAAGCAACTTTGCAAAGTAATGTAACATCAATTCATGGCTAATATAATTTTGACCTATAGTTAATGAGAAAATTAATAAGAAAGCCATTTTGCACCAAAAGTAAAACAACTTTTCCTACCAAGAGAAACACAAATAAATGATCAATCTTCATTCATTCTTCTTCAGTGCAATATTTCAGAATTCATCATTCAAGACCTCCCTATTTTTCACAGATCTGAATTATCCCATTTTTCTGCATGTGCTTCTAACCCTCAACCCCATTCATAATGATTTATTGAGAACCTTTGCTGGCTGTTAATCAATAAGTAAAAAATAGCGTCCAAGAATGTTGCTTCACACATTCACTAATCTGTGCTCTCTGATCAAATACTACAGTTAACTTGCAATGCGAAATAAATTTAAAAATAGCCTCCAAAACAGAAATACACCTGACAAAAAGAACTGGAAAGTGTGACCTTCACAAACAAACTAAAAATATTTTACAAGCAAAAAAAAAGACAACCAAAGAAAAAGTTGAGTTACACCTATCATTCCAGGTATAAAGCTTTGAAACCCTCAAATGATCCCAGATTCCAATATTCAAACCAAACATAAAATCTAAGTACTAATCCGAAACCAGAGACCAAACCCTTGGTCCCCCAGCTATTGTACCCATTTAACCAACTATATTAAACTAAGTCTCTTTTCAAGTTCATTACTCACTTGCAAAAAAGATCCTATTCCAAGTTCTATTATATTTGTGGTCTATTTATGCTGTAGCTCTAAAACTGGAGAAATTTCATATCATAAAATGTGGTTTATTTTGCATCCCTCAAAAAAAAGATACCAAGTTTATTTTGTGACAGGAGTTGGAAAGACACAATTTTCCATTAGTGGCTCAAAATCCATACCAGTTATCCTCCTCCCACCTTTTCTAAATATATACAACTGAGTCATCAAATTTAATCAGAGTACATTAAATCATAGTTATCGCTACATTACAACAGGAACCACATTTCAAACAAAGTGGAATATTTTTCTTGATAGCCAATGTTATTTATGGAGTATTACTTCCTTGAGAATTCACAGAAATATGACCCTAACTCACTGCCTTTGTATACATTCAAGAACTTGCAGCCAGCAGAGAGCAAGGCCATATCATTGACCCATGCAGTAGGGCTTATTAACATTTGCAGGATCAATTTATTTACTCTTGTCAACCCAATCCTCAATGTTGAGCCTATGTATGACTTAAACTTGCCATGGAACAGATGAAACCCACTCAGAAAAAAACCTGCAAAAAAACTTTCACAAATCTGATTGCTTGTAAATGTTGCTGATATTTAGGAACATTCAAAAAAACAAAGACAAGTTAAAATTATTGAAAATATTAAAAAGCAAAAACTAAAACACTCAAGAACAGGTAAATCAATAAAACAGGAGGCATAAAATAATGGAGTAATGAGGTTATGTTGTAATTGTACACAATACCTGCTAGACCACAGCTTACCACACAACCAGCTACTTGATTAGAATAGCTAAGAAATATATTCCAGTGAAAGCAAAATAATATAAAGTGAAATAATATGTTTTTTTCACAAGTATCACCCAATCCATTTCATTGGTTTGTTTGTCCATTTCAAAAATCTTTGCCAGTTATGATTCTGATGCTTTTATGGCATTTGATTTTGCCCCAGCTCACTAATTTGAGCAATTCTATACTGTTGCCCAAGCAAAATTGAACATTTACTTGTCCTTGCATACTTTGGCTCCAAGAATTTTGGCAAATAAATTGGCAATTGTCAAGTTATTTAAAAAGAGTGGTTACTCTCATATTTTCTGCTATGTATTTAGTCTGTATCTACCACCAAAGTACAACAAGCCATGACAAAGCATATTACTAATAAGGCAGTGAGCAAAAATCTTTGTTGAGAAATCAATTCGGATAACAACTTTTGATTTTTTTTACATCTAATCTCCCCTGTCCCTTGCCTAAAGCTGTATAAATAATGGTCTGTGCCATTACCTCACTGTTTCCTAAACCAATATTTGGTATCAGTTAAAATTTCACTATTGCTGATAATTTGATTCCATTACTGTCAGAATAAGTAACTTCTGCCAGCCAGCATTCTCTATTTCAATTTCAATAAAAAAGATCATAATAGTTAGCCACAATAACATACAGACTGCACAACAATGGCTTGTTCATTGTAAATTTATAAAACCAGTAGTTTCAATTCCCAATATCAACAACATCCCTCATGCCCAAACAACAATCTTTTAAGTGTTTGTACTAATATTCACTTGAAATCTACCGTCTTTCAATACTTAATACCGTACAACTTACAGCAAATTTTGGCCATGGCAAGTCAGAGTAAATCACTATATTGATCCTTCATAACCAATGTGTAAAATTGAATATTTTCATTTTTAACAACTTAGTGTGAAAAATTGTTCCCGCATTGTCAGATTTTAGATCTTAACTTATACAAATTATGTCCAACATTATATATTTCTTTCCTAAATTATTAATCCTTGCCATACAACTCTAACATTTGTGGCTAATGACAAGCAGATTATGTTCAAACCAAAACAAAATCCTCACATCAGGGATGACTTGCTCACTCCATTGAAACCATCATGACTTAAGGGTGAACACAAACTACAAGACTTAATTTTAAAATAATATTAATATTCTATCTGAAAATATTAAATATCAAATAGAAATTAACCATGTAGCATCCATGCCAACATATCATACCTAAGACAACCACTTTAAATTAAACATAATATCAAAATGGGAAATCAGTAAAGAAAACAATGAATCAAGATTTAAATTTTGAAGATTGGAAGGATTTGAATAGACTAATGAAATGCTGAAAGATTCATAATTGAAAATCATGTCAATATGAATTATTTCTCATTTTGAATGGTCAATTTTCATGTTTAAAAAGAAAACTGCAAGTTCAGCTTCCAAATACAAGCAAGGCAGTCACCACTAACCAGATAGTACCCAATAGGAGTCCAATGTCTCTTATTCAAAATTAGTAACCACTGTTAGTTGAGACTTTGGTCAGATCTCAACTAGAGTAGCTATTTAAAAGATCAGTCAAATGTATGACTTACCATCTCAACTATAGTAAACAATTGAGTTACATCATTTAAATGCACATATCTATAACCACTTGTGACTAAGAATCAACTGGACCGAAATCTAGGCAGTAATAATAGCTTGCCAACTTGGTATCTTGAAGAACCATAAAACTTAAGAGCCATAGACTCAGAAAGACAAAGCACAGAAACTGGTCCTTCAGCTCACAGAATCTGGGCCCAATTACATTAATTGCATAATTAATCCTACAATAATTGACACCATTCACAGGGATAATATGCAAACTCCACACAGCACCCAAGATCAAGAATGGCTTTGTAAAGCAGCACCTCTACTAGCAGAGAAACAAAGGGAGAGCAAAATGAGAAAAAAATGTTAAGTAAAAATAGCTTTTAAGAAAAAAAATAGCAGACTTGCAATATTTTCCATAGACAAATGTTAATTTGAATATGTTGAAATAATTTTTGCCTTAATATTTTTAAAGTGAAACAATCAATACTACAACATCCCTCTTTCTCAACACTTCAAAATCATACTTCAAACAAGTACCAGTGATGATTAGTTCAGTATTACCATTCCTCTCTGAAGTTACTCATCTCAAAGTCACACTCCTTATTTACAACAATGTTTTTACATCTGTCACCTGCTAACTACTCATCAACTGGCAGTGGGTACAGATGCACAGACAGTTCTCATACTTCAAACAAATTAAAATAACTGGGTTACTCATGACAGTAATAAGCAGGTAGGAAACTGCAATTTTAAAAATCACACTTTCCCTTCATCTCAGTTTTCAACGGAAATAAACCAAAAATGTTCTCCTGATCAGGAATTCCATAAATGAATGTAGAAAATAGAACAGAACAGCACAGGAACAGGCCTGTTGGCCCAATCCAGGCAACATCCTAGTGAATCTCTTCTACACCCTCTCCAAAACCTCCACATCCTTCCTGACACAGTAATCCAAATGTGGTCTAACCAAAGTTTTTATACAGCTCCAATATGACTTGCCAACTTTCATACTCAATGCCCTGACGATGAAGGCAAGCATGTCATAACACCATCTTCACCAACCACCCTTTCCATTTGTGTTACCACTTTCAGGAAGCTTTGGACTTGTACATCTGTACATCAATGTTCCCAACGGTCCTGCTGTTTCCTGTAAACTTTCGTCTTGCAATTGACCTCCCAAAATGCACCACCTTGACTTGTCTGGATTAAACTCCATCTACCATTTCTCCACCCGAATTTCCAACTGATCTATATCCTGCTGCATCCTTTGACAACCTTCTTCACTATCCACCACTCCACCAATTTTTCTGTCACCTGCAAACTTGCTAATCAGACCACCTAATGTTTGTCCAAAATACTTATATATATATATTACAAACAACAGAGATCTCAGCACCCTTGAGGAACACGACTGGTCACAGGCCTCCAGTAAGATTAGCAGCCGCAACTTTGACCCTCTGTCTTCTATGACTAAGGCCAATTTTGTATCCAACTTACCATGGATCCCATGTGACTTGATCTTCCATGAGGAACCTTGTCAAATACTTTACTGAAGACCATGTTGACGACATCCATTGCACTACCCTCATCCACGATGGTGGTCTTTGTTACCCCTTCAGAAAGCTCAATCAATTTTGTGAGACTTGATCTCCCCCACACAAAGCTATGCTGACTGTCCCTAATAAGCCCCATACTTTACCAAATGTGAGTAAATCCTCTCTATATGAATCTTCTGCAACAATTTCCCTACCATGATGCAAGGCTCACTGGCCTATAATTTCCTGGATTATCCCAACTGCCCTTCAAAAACAAAGAAACAATGTTGGCTATTCTCCAGCCTCCTGGGAGCTCACCAGTGGCTAAATCAGATACAAAGATCTCTGTCAATGCCACAGCTATTTCCTCCCTTAGTATCCTGGGATAGATCCCATCAGGCCGTGGAGACTTAACCACCTTAATGTTCTTCAAAGATCTAACACCTCCTCATTTTTGTTATCAACATGCCCTTGAATATCAACATGCCCTTTTCCTGATCTCACTATAATCTATCCCTTCTTAGTGGCCACTATGTAAATTACTCATTTAGTACTCACCCGCTTCCTCTGGTTCCAGGCATAAATTCCCTCCTCTACCCTTGACTGGACCTACCCTTTTCCCAGCTACCAGCTTGTTTTTAATGCATGTATCAAATCCCTTGAGATTTTCTTAATCCTACTTGCCAAGGACATTTCATGGCCCCTTTTAGCCCTGCTGGTCCCTTGTTTACATTCTTTCCTGCTTCCTTTATATTCCACAAAGGTCTTGTCCACTTTCAGCTTCCTAAACCTTACACATGCTTCCTCTTTCTTTTTGACTAAGTGGTTAAAACCTGGTTATTTGTATCAAATTGTCCAACTAACCTTAAATGAAATTCAATACCAAAAGAATTACCAAACGAATGTGTGATTCAGAAGTAGCTGTGCCTGAGGTTACTAGCATTATTCAATTTTGTACAATTCTGAAAACTAAGAAATTTACCCTCTCTGTCAAAATTTGGTCAAAAATTCGACTTGTTTAAAAGTCAGGCAAAAAAAAAGGGTAACAATTGAAATTGATTTGACAATATAAAAAACAAATTATCTGCAACAAAACTTTTGTTGTAATTACAACAAATTACTGCATAGGACCGAAATAATGTTTTTTTCCTTATGGGTTACAGCACAGCTTTCAATATGGATAAAAGATTGTTTGCTAGAAAGATGCACATTATTAATGATGGTCCTCAAATTTCAATTGGCATCCTTAAATCAATGGGTCACAAGTAAATACCATTCTTGAAAGTGTAACTACACTTTTTTTTAAAAAGTTCTTTTGTCAGTTTGGCAACACTGCACCAAACATAGGATTTGCAGACACAAGAATATTCACCCTTCATGTCTACTGCAACACTAATAACATAACACCGAAACAAAAGATTAATAAAAATCAGAGGATTTCAGAGGGAAATTAAACTTCCCAATGTATACGGATCACTACTGTTCAAATTTAAAATCAATATTTCTGAATCATACAGATGAGGAACATCTTATGGTTAACAGCACAATTCTTTGGCCCAGCCTTAACAAGGGTAATTAATATCAAGGAGAGGCTGTTAAATTAGGATCAAAGAGAAAAGACAAGTCAGTGGCTCCTGGCTGCTCTGCAGCAACTCCTGCTAAGAGTGCACAGCAAAATTAGTCGAGGGCAGAATCATATCCTCTATTCAAACTGCACTCTCATAAAAAGCAAAGTCAATTAATAACTTTAAATCTGAGGCCAATGGAATTTTGCTAAATGGAAGTATTGGAGCTGAGCTAAGTGGATGGAGTTAATATATAGATATGGCATGATCTCACTGAGCAGAAGAACGGGCTTGCAACACTGAAAGGTCTCCTCTTGTTTAATGTTCGAACAGAGTAATGAACATTCTGACCCATTAAAGAATTGTCCCCACCCATAAAAAGGATCAAATTCTAGAAGTTGTCATTGGTTCAAATTGTTACAGACTAGGTTACAATTAGTGAGGTTCCTTTAAGATTGTGTGCGTGTGTGGCGTGCTTACGTCAACAGAAGATAAAGAACGTCATGACGTTGTAGTTGAAACAACCAGTCGGAGTCAGTTGAAGGAGAGAGAGAGAGAGACAGAAGAACGAGAGAGAGAGAGAGACCACAAGCCTGCTTGTTTTCTCTGTCGATGGATGAGAAACAATAACTGTGACTGTCACTGCAATCCATGTATGGATTGTTGAGAGTAATC
>JARFYF010000001.1:101588199-101605326 GCA_030265395.1 Rhina ancylostomus
TAAGCAACCTTTACAAGAAAAACATAAATCATACACAATTCTTACAAGAAGGAACACAATTAGAACAAAAAAAAAAGTTTTTTTAGTGCAAAGTGATCAAAGTGTTGCTAAACTGTAGTGATTAGGGTTTTGCCCGATGGTTCAAGAACCGAATAATTGAAGGGAAGTAGCTGTTCTTGAACCTAGTGGTGTGGACTTCAGGCTTCTGTACCTCCTGCCCGATGGTAGCTGCAAAAAGGTGACAAGGCCTGGATGGTGGGGATCTTTGATGATAGATGTCACCTTCTTAAGCCAGCGCCTCCTATTGATACTACCAGTGGTGGGGAGGGATGTGCCCATGATGTATTGGGCAGTGTCCACTGCTTTCTGCAGCTTCTTGCGTTTCTTTGCATTCTAATTGTTTTACCAGACCACGATGCAACCAGTCAGGATACTTTCAAAAGTACATCTGTTGAAAGTAAGGATGCTGGCACGCTTTCCTTATGATTGCATGTACGTGTTGGGCCCAGGACAGGTCATACTGCCAATCCCCCATTATAGACGGGCGCATGTTCGCCCTCCTTCCCCTTCCTGCAGCCAACCATCAGTTCTTTAGTTTTGCTGACATTGAGTAAGGGGTTGTTGTCGTGGCACCTCTGAGCCGGGTGTTCTATCTCACAAATTGCCCAAACACTGCACCATCCAATTGTTTTTTGAAATCATGCCAAATGCTGCCTAATATATTGCCATGGGGGTTCAAACTTTTACCATAATGAACATGCTCCTTGAATCTGTGTGAAAACTTGCTTTAGAAAATATGGCAGGATTTTTATCAAAACATAAGGATTGTCAAAAAGATGCTGCATTATTTTTGAATTATTGTTTAAGTACTTTTAATTCATTAAAAGATGCAAGCATCACTGCTTTGGTTGCTATTTGTTGCCTATGCCTAATTGCTCGAGAAGGTAGTGGTGAGCCATAGATGATAAAGGAAATGACTAGGGAGAAAAATTGGGTGCCTGCCAAGCAGATTATCTTGTCCTGGACAAATACCATTTCAATTAATTGTATTATAATTTCTGTCTGTTTAAAGAGTTATTTTTGCACAAAGACACTGAACTTGTGAAGAGCTAGTACACTTCATCTCTTAACTCTTAGTGTGAGCTGCTTGATCAATATTTGGTTATCTTTAATTATCTATGACAAGGCATCTGTTACTTATTACAGTGAATGTAAAATTCTGAAAATGGAATACTTCAGATTGTTTCCATTATTGGAAGTATGTCAGAAACTGGAATAGAATATTTATATTGATTTCATTGAGCTTCAGATTAAGGAATAGTAAATCATTCAAATACTGCAGATTGGTATTCACTCAATAAAATTGACTGGATACTGAAAAAAATCTATTGTCTTTAAACAATTGATTACATTTGATTTCATCATGACAAGTATCAATTAAATTATCTTGTGCCCGAAAAGCTAGATCCATTTGTCCAGGGAAAAAAAATCCAAAGGTCCTAAGACTAAGACATCTTCACAGATGCTGCTTGAACCAATTGTGTTCAGTCCTTTCAGGTTTTCAGCATCTACATTAGTCTTCTGTTCAGAAAATATTCATGATCTGTCTTTACTCAGTGGTAGCAGGGCTGAGTCAGAAATATCAGTGTAGTCTTAAGGATAAAATTCAGGGTTCCACTTGTGTGCAGTAACACAAGACATTTGTAGCTATTGTGTTTCACATGAGACCTCAAACTTAACCCTAACTAGCTTCTCAGGTAAAATTAAAAGAACCCAAAGAGTATTTGAGAAAAAATAAAATCCGTTAACGGACATCACTAAATCATGCTATCGGGCCTTTTATCTCATTGCTGTATGTGGCACAAACAGGCAGACACATTGCCTCATTTCCTGGGTAACAACGGTGCAATTTAGAAGTGTATAAATCAGCTTCGAGGCTTTTGGTGTAAACTGATATTGTTAAATGCAAGTCTTTCTTTTAATCAAAGCAGCAGGTTTGATTCTTGGACTGGTCTTATGTAGTTGAGGTCACCTTAAGTGGGGAGAAAGACATGAACTGGCATTGCTGCCTTTGTGTCAGGAAGAAGAAGAAATAGAAAACGTTGCTGGAAGGTGATTGATTGTTAAAAATCAAGTGAAGACCTCCAAATTACATGCTATGACACAATTGTACCAGTTCTAGAACATCCATCTTGCAAAGATCGCAGAAAGAAATGGATCACACATGAGCAAGACCATTTAGCTTACACTAACTCATCGATCCCGTAGTTTGTTACTGATAATGATTTCATATGGGGACATTTCAGATACTGACAACCAGTAAAGGATGAAGTCAAGTTGAAGCAAACTGTTAACCACAAACTTGAACTAGTCACATGTCTGATTGATTATACATGATTTGAAATGCACATTTTCTTCTCAGAAGGGGAGGCTTGATTTTCTTGAACTGGAAGAAATGATGGGATCAAACTTTGGCCATACTCTTTGTGTGGGCATTATTCTGTGTCAGTAAAACCCCAAAGTGAAGAATCAGCCTCCAATGACAGGAGTATCACACCAGATTGACCAACTGGATGATTCTTTTCAAGACCTGCCTGGCTAGGATATTAAATTCTTTGGCTTCGCAAAGTTTACTTTTTTTGTTCCAAAATAAACTTTATTCATCATAAAAAACAAACTATATACAACAATAAAACAGTGTAAACCTTTACATTGGTGTACAGATCAATCATTAGTGTTACCGTTTCATAAAAAGTGCACAGCACTGATGCCACTCGTGTGGCTCCCTGGGGTGATATCCCAATCCCATATTTACAATATTTAAGGGACTTCCTCGCCTGACCTTGCCCTTCCCTCTCCAGTGGCAGAAGAACCTTAAACTGTAGTCCTTCCCCACCGAGCCCTTGCGTTGGCTACACCCAACTTCAGTGCGTCCCTCAGCACGTACTCCTGCAGCCTGGAATGTGCCAGTCGGCAGCATTCCCCTACAGACGTCTCACAGTGCTGGGAAACCAACAAGTTTCGAGCAGACCAAAGGGCATCTTTCACCAAGTTGATGACCTTCCAGCAGCAGTTGATGTCCATCTGGGTTTGTGTTCTCCAAAACAGCCCATAGATCAGAGAATCCTGTTATGCAGCTGCTGGGGATGAACCATGACAAGGACCCTTGCATCTTTTGCCGCACCCTCCTCGCAAACCTACAGCCTGCAGAGAGGTGGGCGACTGTCTCATCCCCAGCACAGTCCTCCCGGGGGCAGAGTGCGCTGGGAGTGATGTTCTGACCATGCAGGAAGGATCTGACTGGGAGGGCCCCTCTCACTGCCAGCCAAGTGAGGTCCTGGTGCTTGTTGGTGAGTTCTGGCGATGAGGCATTCTGCCAGATGGTCTGGACAGTCTGTTCAGGGAACCACCCCACAGTATCCATCGGGTCCTTCTCCTGCAGTGGACTTGTGGTCAAAGGTGTTGGTCTGGAAGAACTTTTTCTATGATTGTAATCATGCATTGCTGGTCTCCAAGCATTTGATCAGATTCATTCCTGCAGAAATCACATCCTCCCCTACCCCTTCTGATGATGGTATCACTAATTGGTCATTGGACAACTAACAAGTATAGTTTTGGGCACCAGCTACCACTCACTAACTGTAGAGAAGTCAGAAGTGTCAAAACTACATAAAACACTTTACAAAGAAGTACAATGCCATCCTCTTAGCTACTGCATGAACAGATGACAACTTTCACTAAGTAATGGTGACACCAGCCAAAGGTGTAGAGTTTTGGCAGCATTAACCTATCATCCAATCAATACCTTCCTCCAGCTGTTTCCTAAGTCTCTTCCAACAACATAACACCGCATATGATCATGCCATTTTCAATGATAGTCCAGTGTTATGACCCAGGCTTATTTATCAACAACAGGCAAGCCCCCCAGGATGCTTTGCTAAAGGTATAGAACCACCAACAGATTCAGTACTATTCCAGGATGGTCAATGACAGATCAGTTTTGGCCAAAATTCTGCATAGTTGAGACAGTTTCCCCACTGTAGTCCTTAAAACAGCTTCTAGTTGGCTCAAAAAGTGGACGGAAGGATGATCTTCAACATGACAAAAAGTTCCAAACTGTGAATGAAAGCTAAATAGGTTCATGTCTTGTCACAACTTTAAATAGTGTTTGGAACTTTAGTGACATTGAAGCAACACAGACCAAAACACCCCCTTGCTTTTTTGGCATTGTTCCAGTGAATTTTGATTAAAGTTAGCTTCAAGTAGAGCTTCCAATTTGAATCAAAAATTAAACTAGGTGGTCCTTATATATTACAAAATATTTTCAAGATCTGTTTATGCTTTACAAAACCATATCTCTGCATCCAGGAACAACATGTCATCTGTATATCTGCTGTCATTCTTAGAAAAAAATTGCCTGGAAGACATTCCATGAGCTCGACATTACGTGCTATTAAAGAAGAATTGTTACAGTGGAGAACATACCCTGATTACAATCCTTCAAGATCGAAACCTGATTTGGAATATCTACCTTTGATAAAATGAGAGATGAAGCCGTGTATTTACCACAGCTTCCAGCTTTTTATCCTGAGGGTAGTAGTTCAAATAATTCATGAAAGTCAATGAAAATGATGTCAGTGGGTTTCTTCTAAATCTTGCAAATTCCAGTCTTATTAATCAAGCTGCTGACAGGAAGGTCAATATATTTTGGCCTCATGCACCCCCTTGTGGTAACATTACACCAATGGAGATTTGTTTATTGGACATTGCAGCAAGTCACTTATTTACCCTCAAAACAGGGATTCATGTAGGTTGGCATTGTGGAAGCTTGCACCAGGTCATCTAACAGGGACGAAAAAATATTAAGAATATATTCCATCAAGAAACATTCCAAACAACTATGTATATTTTGCATGTGCTGACTGTTGCATGAAATACAGAAGCCAATTGTGGAATAGCAAATTCCCACAAATAGCATAATGACATCAATAATCTGCCTTACAACTGCTGGTTGAGGGATAAACATTGGCATAATACCAAGGATAACTCTCATCCTCTTCACAACAATGGTGCCGTAGGATTTTTGTTTTAAGCAGCTGAGAGAGCAGATAGACCCAAAATTAAAACATCTCATCAAAAATTAAACACCCCTGAGATTGTGCACTCCCTTAGTACCAGGGCAGAGTATCAATGTGGACTTTTGTTCTCCGTTCTGTGGAGTCGGTCTGGTTCTAAATGTTCCAGCTGGATTACAACTGGCAGCTAGATCCCACTTGTATTGAATCCTTCAGTAAGATTTTATGGCAATTACATTATAACAACAAAACATGCCCCAAATGTTGTTTTGGAAATCAGTTTGAAATAAATTATATTTTGCACATACCACAGATACATGTTCCAGTTTGTAAAAGTCATACAACATTGTGTATGCAACAACATTGTAAAGTCAGTCTATTCCTATTATGAAAATAATAATTCAACTGTTTGTTCCAATAATACATTGCTTTCCTTGGTTTAACTTTTCAATAATATTCCAGTTTTCATAGGCATGCATTACTAATGGATGTAACTGTCACAGGAAATCTTATGTGACAAAAATGATACCTATCATAGGATTCTCTAAATAATTCATAACAGCTAGAATTTCCCAGCTGTTGCTATACTAAGCAACCTCACAGCAATAGTCAAATTATGTGAACTAATTCATAGGTCTTCAGGAACCCCACTTCTTCTCAGTGACCCAAAGGCAATGACATCAGTCTTTTCCTAACACATTTTTCTCATGCGAATTGTGTAGCAATTGTTCACAAAAAAAATGTTTGCAAACAATCCTCTGCATCTTTTATGCAGTGCTGCAGCCCATGTCCAACAAGGAACTAAGCAATTGTTTTTATCCTTTTCATTGGAGACACCCCACTTCAATCCCAGATGGCTGGAAACAAGATAGAGAAGCAGAAGTGTGCTGAGGAAGTAGGTGAGGAACAGAACACTGCCTCATGGGGTGTATCCCTACTCAGCACCAGCTCAGACACTAGCATTGCAAAAGCAGAGTATAAGTTAGAAGGTTCAAAACACCAGGAGAGAGATTTGGCAGTAATGGATCACAGTCAAGTAGAAGGGTTAGGCAATCTATTGTCAGTTCAGCAGAATGCAAAGGCAGAGTTGTAATCCCGAAAAGGAATCAAATGAAAAGGAGACATTCAGTGAGAGCGGATACATAATAAAAAATGCTCAGCAAATTGTCCAATCTGTCAGACTGAACAAATGGAATGATAAAGAGCATCAAGGTTTCAGCACAGCCAGGTTATGCAGAGTCAGGAAAGCATCACTTCCACTCTGGTGACGACGAGCCCATCCATGCCAGCCACTGATGACAGCTTGGGAATGGAGCAATTGATGTCTCTGCTTCCATGAAGACAGCAACTCAGGGCATTCGAATCTGCATTGAAACGTTGTGGAACATCCAATGGATCTCATCAGAGCTGTCCTAACTGTGAGCAGGTGCATCTCCAGTGTAAGCAGCTTGCTGATTTATGGGACAACACTGCAGCTCTCAGGATGCAGACAGCAATTTTGCAAGTGTTTGTGGTCAAGTCTCCAGCACCATTCCCCTTCCCCTCAAGATGCAAGGATTTCAACTCCCACACTGGCTCTTAGCCAGCTTACTACTGGCACTCCTGTTGGAATACAGTTGAAAGCATGTTCTTCAGAAACAAGGGCTCATTATGTGTAACCAGCATGAACATCTGTTTGCAGCTTAGAAAGAGGTCTTTCAGCAATCAGAGGGAAGCACTGCAAGTTTGTGGTGCAACTATTAAACCCACAGGGAAAGCAATATGAGAAAGCACCAAGGTTTGTTTAATAGATAATTGAAACTTACTGCACAATATATAATTTTGCCCTTTATCCTAAAATGTATTTTTATATACTGTATATGTATTGACCTTGACCTTCACATCAATGTGAAACGGAAATATTTTAGGTAGCTATGAGTGGAGATGGACTGATGCATTGTGCAGCTTTGACTTATAATATGAAGTACCAGATTAAATCTTCACAACATGGAGAGAGATGACAATTAGCCAAGACATAAGGACCAAAGCATTTACTTCCATCGGGTTATTTTCCTGCACAGGAAATGCAAGCTTTTACACAAATTCTGACCCTTGCCACAGGTTCAATGAAGCAACTCCAAAGGAAAGTCTCATGGCTACAAACATTGCAATGAGTATTAAAGGAGACTTGCACACCTCTGTGGAAAAGCCATCTGACAGTTGATCTTGGCATATGTTGAGAGAATATTATTTTCCTAATATCTCACCTGCTATTTGCATATTCCCTTCCTGTTCTTACAAAATGGTTACAGGGAAAATATAAGAATCAATTGCTCATGAGTTATCCAGTAGTGGTTTCATTCCCAAAGCTGATCCATTATTACTCACGTCACTGTAAGCAGGGCCCACACGAGAGTGGACGCTGTGAAATCACCTTTAAACACACCCTTGATAAGTACATAGGTCACCTCATTCCCTTCAACTGCCTTACAACACAACTACCTCACTGACAACTTGTCGGGCAAAAATATTCAGATCAAAGTGAAATGGACTGTGAAGGTAGTTGTCAAAGGAGACTGCAGAATATAGATCAGTTACAGATATGGGTGAAGGAATAGCAGATGAAGTTTATTCCAGGCAAGTGTGAGGGTTGCACTTTGGGAGTTCAAATGCAAGGTCACATGTAAATGTACACAGATAATGGCAGGACCCTGAACAGCATTGACGTACAGAGGGATTTTGGGGTCCAAGTCCATAGCTCCCTAAAGTGGCAACACAAGTAGATAGGTTGATAAAAGTAGTGTATAGCATGCTAGTCTTCATTGGTTGGGACACTGATTACAAGAATAAGTTATGTTGCAGGTATATAAGATTTTGGTTAGGCCACACTTGGGAGTATTGTGTACAATTCTGGTCAACCCATTACAGGAAGGATGTGGAAACTTTGGAAAGGATACAGAAGAGGTTTACCAGGATGCTGCCTGGATTAGAGGGCATGAGCTACAAGGAGCAGTTGGACAAACTTGGGTTGTTTTCTCTTAAGTGCCAGAGCTGAGGGGAGACCTGATAGAAGTTCATAAAATTATGAGAGGCACAGATTGGATTGACAGTCAGAATCTTTTTCCCAGGGTAGAAATGTCAAATTCTAGAGGACATGAATTTAAAGGTGAGAGATGAGAAGTTTAAGGGTGGTGTACAGGGCAATTTTTTTTCATTACAGAGAGTGGTAGGTGCCTGGAATGGGCTGCCAGGGGTAGTGGTGGAAGCAATTACAATATGACACTTAAGAGGCTTTTATGCTGTAGGCAGAAGAGATTTAGTTTAATTAAGCATCGTGTTCAGCACAGATATTGTGGGCTGAAGATGTTTATTCCTGTGCAGTAGTGTTCTACGTTCCATGTAAAGTGCTGTCAAAGAAAGGTCAACGTTTGTTTTAGAACTAAGCTTCTACATGAATCTAAATGAATTAATATTGAAAAAAAGGCCACAGTGCAGAGAGAAGACTGAAGCAAATACTGCACTCCAGATGCTGTTCATATGTTTGGTTTCATGCTGTATGCCTGAAACAGATTTCAAGTAGTCAAGAAGTGGCTACACACTGGAAAATAAAGCAAAGATTTTTTAAAAAGTTATTCATTTGTCAGGATGTGGGCATCACTGTGAAGGCCAACATTTGCTGTCTACCCCTGACAGTTTTTGTTTTAGAACTAAGCTTCTACACGAATCTAAATGAACTAATATTCTAAATGATCTCAAACAATTACTAAGATAAAGTCTTCCACCATTTCAGAGATCAACATTTGCCCATTATGCCTCAGCATGACATTTAACATTACCGAGAACAAGACTGCCACTAACCTTGTGGATTTAATCTTGGATTAGATTTGTTAGTTGACTGCAGGGCTCGTCGAGTATTTCATTTGATCAACAGCTGAAAGGCTGATGAATGGAAGGAGTTGGCATAAGGGGATTGACCCTGTCTGGAGAATAATTATAAAATTATAGAAGCAGCAGGTGCAATGCAGCCAGACTGATGGAAATGGAAACTGACATTTTAAGCAGCCATTGCAAAAAAGGCCACAGTGCAGAGAGAAGACTGAATCAAATACTGCACTTCAGATGCTGTTCATATGTTTGGTTTCATGCTATATGCCTGTAACAGATTTCAAGTGGACTAGAAGTGTCTACACACTGGAAATTAAAGCAAATTTTTTTTTAAGTTATTCATTTGTCAGGATGTGGGCATCACTGTGAAGGCCAGCATTTGCTGTCTACCCCTGACTGCCTTTGAGAAGGTGGCAATGAGCCAGTTCCTTGAACCACTGCACTCCTTCTGTTGATGGTACTCTAGTGCGTAACTTGGAGAGGAACTTGCAGGTGGTCGTGGTTTTCATGTGCCCATCAGAAGATCAAGATTGGGATGTCCTGAGAAGGAAAATCTACAAATGTAATTTCAATTTACTTCTGGCATTTTTAATACAGGTTTTCCTTATCCAAAGTATTTTTCCACCTCCAAGTTTAATTAAGGTTGTTGCAAAAACGATTATTCACTTAAGTACTTTGCAAACATTTTAATGATTATTTGAGCATACACATTTGAAAATAGTTTGTATAACTTGAAACTGCAACTCGAGTTAAATAAATGTTTATAATATACAAAGAAATACAGAGAAAAGCTTAGCTTGCTTTAAAGTGTGCCTTGCACCTAGAACCAGTGTTTCTAGCTTTACTGTAAAATTGCACAAATGCATTCAAGGGATTTGATCTTCAAGAGCAGGGCATTCAAGAATGAAAACATACACCAAAGAAACAGGGAAAAAATAAGCTTATTCATGATTGTATTACAAAACTGAGGGCAAGTAAAACTTTAATACTCCAATAAACAGTGCAGGCACTAGTAAACAGGAAATATTTTGGGAGAAGTGCCCATTCACACTCTATATTACAATTCTACTCAAGCAGTTTCTTGACCATTAGCATTAGGCCAGCAAGAGAGATCAAAATGTGGCATTCTTAGTGAACCCAGGTACCAATTGCTGTGAGTATTGAAACAAAATATGACATAATGCATTGTCAAAAATTAAACACTGAAAACATGACAAAAAACTGCCCTTGGGAACAATGAGGAACTGTTCCACTTTCAGCCTCTTAAGCCCTTGAAGCAGCACACAGTGCCCTGTGCCATTTTTATTTGCTGGCTTTGTAATTATTAACAGGAGAATTTTGTTCCTGCCAAAACATTAGCAGCTAACAGTTACTCATTATGTTTTTTTCTCTAAAGCCTCAAAAAGGCAAGCTGTATCAGAGCACAGCTGGATGTCAACATTTTTTTTCCCCACACAAACACAAGAGGCTTTTTAAAGTTTCAGATTTAGTGTCTGTTCACTATCCACCAATGATCAGCTCAATTGAGATGAAATCCTTTTTCCATTGTAGCAGCTAGCAAACGTTCTCTCATGATTTCTTCAGAGGAATATTCAGGCAATTTAAGGTAGTGCACACATGTGTTCACTGACGGATAACTTGCATCTGTTGCATCAACCTGATAGGAAGGAATATGTTAAAATGAATTCCTTGGGTAATTTACTGCATGATTTCTTTTAATAATAGACATATGACAGATTTTATGTAGAATTCTACAGATCTAACAAGATCCATTGTTACAAGTCAACACCATTTGATGACATCCTGGTTAATAATTTGCAGACAAATACGCAGATTTCCAGCCCATTAAAATGGATGTTCCCGATGAGAAACAATCTTCCCATTCCTTCACAGATTTGGGAATCACTCGCAGAAAAGTTTGCCTAAAATTTGTGTTTTCCAGTATGATTCACCTAGGTGGCAATTTTAAGGCTATGATACATACCTTGCGTACAATAGTAAGCCGTGGGTGAAGATTGGCAAGTCCACCAGGTGGGAGTGTGGAACATCCCGTGGTAAACTGCAAAAACGCTTTCCTTTCATCAGATGACATCCCACAAAGCACCCTCACAAATCGGATAAATCCCGGACTGAGGGAAAGAGGATGAAATAGGTATTGAGTAGGAGGGTACTGAAATAGGTATTAAGAGGGTACTGAAGTTGGTTCATTTTTAACTCAAATTACTGATTTGTAATGTTTTGTAGAAGTCAATGTTTAATAAGTATAAGATGATGCAACCTTTAAAAAAAGCAGAAATTGAATATAAAACCTTACTGACCAATTGAACAATGAAACACTGCTTGTAAAACTGGCTCTAGAATCTGTACGTTATCATCATAAATATGTTAGTAATATCACTGAGAATGGTAGACAATTTTGGATCCATGCTATCCAATTGAGACATTGCAAGAATGGAAGAGGAGGAAATATTTATGGATTATTTTCCAAAGTAGTCTCAGCCTCTTCATGCGCTGTGAGAAGCAGCAATAGAAATCCTCAGATCCTGTCCCATTTTCTCATCAGATTTGTCAGATAACATGCATGGAAGAACATGAAATGTTTAAATTTGCAAGTCAGATTACATTGTTTAACTAATGATAACATTTTCTGCAATCTCTTTCCTATTCATCCTGTTTATTTAGCTACAGCACTGAACATTCCACAGAAAATTCCATAAGATACATAGGATTTCTCCAGCATCTATACAGCTAATAGATAGCTCAAACTGCCAAATGAAACCACTCAGCTTACAATTACATTGACTACTTCTACGAGGGGAAATGACACGAAAATGCTAATGGAATTTTCCCTTCTTTTTAAAAATGCATCCACCTGTTCATTTAAACTATTCCTTTTGATAGAGAAGCTTCTTCTAAATTTATATTTAATGTTTTAACCAATCTTATATTGATAGCATTTGGTTTCGCTCTTCCTCGCAAGTTTAAAAAGTCTTTAGAAATTTAATTTCCAAAGAGAACCACCCATCCCCAACAGCTAGAATATCATCCTTACAGTTTTCCTTGTGCAAATCACCAGAACTGCACACAGTAATGAAAATGTGGTCCAACTAAGGATTAATTAAAATTATTCTCTTTATGTGCTGTTTCATAACTTATCATTTCATCTTCCACCATCATGTCCATCTAATGTATCTCCCTGGTAACTACTAAGAACACAATCAATGAGCAACCTACAATATCAAACATTGAAGTTTGAAGAGGTACAAAAACACCTTGTAGTAAAAACCATGGAAAACAGCAACTAGCAAATCTGCACTCTGCAACATTATCTAGCCAGTATTTCAGAAACAATTTTGAGCACTGGAATTTACAAATCGCAGCATAGGACAACTGATGTTTCAATCAAACAAAAGGCAAATTTTGTGGGATACAGTCAGATAATTTGTGGCTGGTTGAACAGCTTTTACTGTATCCAAACTATAGAAACCTGGGCCAAGAGTGGTAGTGTATGTGAAGATTATGTCAAAGTTTACTGGAAAGGATGGGAGAGTGAGGGAAGTCAGAAAGAGTACAAACTTCTGCTCTCTAATTTTTTTTTTGCTATGTTTAGATTGTTGCAATGGGAAGCCAACATTGAGACTCACTTTCCACTCTCATTTTGAACTGTATTTGGTTAACAATCGACTTAAAGCTAAATCTTTACCGTCTTGGAAACAACAAATTTCAGCTAGTAGCAACACACTGGTTATTAATAATCCACTTTTGGACCGTAATACTTCTTCAAAGATCAATCACAATCTAAAGGTTAACAGAACTTGTTAATAATCAAGTTATCGCCAAAGTTTTTTCTAACCAACAAGTTGCTCCTGAAGTGCAACAACTATTATCAAGGTAAATAGCAACTATTTTGCACAAGGGAAACAATCTATAATAATTAAGTGGGATTATTGCAAGATCTTGGTGAATTCACTATACATCACCATTTAACAGAATGCAGGCATTGATTTCATCGCACAGTCATTGAAACAAAGGATTGAGAGCTTTTACATATGGATCAAGCAATACGAGTCAGAGGTCATGAGACAGCAGTAAAGTTGCGCAAGCACACAATCAGATCGGTTCTCAAGAGGCTTGACCTTCTGTGCTTTTTATCAGTACTTGCAACATATGCACGAGGCATAGATTTGCTGTAAATGTTCAAACGGAGATAACAATGACCAATTACAAGTTGGACTTTAGTAAATCTAAATATCACTGGTCTCCTGAAACCTGTTTTAGTTGTTTTCAATGGTAGGAAAAGCATTTCCATGAAGTTTTTCCAGAATGCGTCATAGCCTCCCCTTAATGGTGACTGGGGGAACAACAGGGACCATGATGCTCAGTTACTCCAACAGTACAGGAAGTCCCCGGGTTACGAACGAGTTCCATTTTTGAGACTGTTCATAACCCGATTTTGTATGCAACTCGGAACAGTGTCTGTGCATGCACACTTGGCCCAGGGATCACGGCCGCACATGGCCCCAGCTGCACAATGCGCACTTGGCCCGGGGTTCGTCAGTCACACATACACACTTGGCCCAGGGTTCCCTGGCCACACAAGCGCACTTGGCCATGAAGATCGGTTCGTAAGTACGGGCGTTCGTAAGTTGGGGACTTCTTGTACTCAATACGGGCTCAACGAACTAGCTGATCTAGTCTATTTTACAGTGCTGCTCAAAGATTGTGTATTCAGTCACAAAAAAATGCAAGTGGCTAGGTCACCTAAAATTGCTCTTTAGAATAGGATGGTTGTCTTAATTAATTCCTTATCTCCTGTCACATGTACTAAGTACAAATAAAATATCATGACTCAGCAATACTAACTTTTTACTGCTAAAATGAAAAGATTCACTTATTGTTAATCATTATTTGCATAAACTATTCATAAATACCTATCACGGGTGTAACCCAATTTGGGTTCAGTATAGTTAATTATGTCCTCTGCAGTCCAAGAAGGTGACTGGTTTCCACAAAGGATCATTTGAACTTCTTCATGGCTGAAAGAACTCAGCTTTTCCATAGGAAAGACACGGTTGAACCCATCTGGATAGAAAAAACAATTTTCAATCAAATTTTACATTTTCTAATTGAGTCTTTTCATTTATACTGCTCATTGAACTTTGACATCTAACTTGCATTTTTGTTTCAGAAGCTTTGCATAGAGTTGCCAAGATTGCATCAAAATAATATCACCATTCATTTATTAAAATTAAAATGACATTCTCAAGGTTCTATCCTTCTTTAGAACTGCCTTTACTTAAAGCTATACATTGCTTGTGTAATTTTCAGATAGCATGTACCTCACCATTTCTCTCAATACTATTGTGTATGTACAGAAGTTCACCATGTCTTGACAGGTGACGATTTCTCATGGGTATTACAGTGTTTAAAATGCACCATAACAAGCCATTTTTCCACAGAATGTAACAGGATCCAGCCAGCTCCTTTCCCCATTAAACAATGTAACACATCATTTTGGTATTGGTATATTATTGTCACTTGCACCGAGGTACAGTGAAAAAATTGTCTCAGATCACAAACTAATCAGGAGAAGGAACTCGAACTAACTCTTCTGCACTGCTCCCATTCTCTTCATTCTTGTACCATTAAAGTCAACTAAGTACTCCAGCTGAGATCAGCTAACGGTGTAGATCAACAATCCTTTTATGACTTCCTACCATGTTGTGCAGTACACATCAGGGAAGTTGAAATGTTCAATTATTCCAATTAGAAAACTGATTTGAAATAGACTCACCAAACTTAATACTGCAAGATGGACAAATAACTAGGCATTCTTATGGTAATTAAAATAAAAACAGCCATGAAAGTCAAATTGAATTGGGATATTAGGCAAGGCCTTGCAAGTAAAGTAACAGTATGTTAACTGCATACACTGGTTATTAATATGGAAACCTGCCAGCAAATTAGCAGATTAAGAGAGATGCCGTAAACTGCAAATGTTTAGAATTTGGATCAATTTATACTGCTGTGATATTTGTTTGCCATAAATGCGGTCTTCTCACATTGCCATTACTACACGACTATCAGCTTACATTTAGGAAGTTATGGCCTAGGCACATTTGGAACATTAAACAGCAGGTGCAAGATACCCTACTCCACAGTAAAAATCAGGTCCTTTAAATTTTACAAACAATACAAGTACCTCTGAAAGCATCCATCTGCTTTTGTATTCCAGTATGCATACAGAAGTCAAACATCAATTCAACATACTCTTCGGCATTGTCTATTGTTACCATCTAAAACAAAAATACATTTGATGAACTCAAAGTAAAGCAAAAATAAGAACACAAACAGTAACATTTCATTCTGACCACTTTGACAAATAGCAGAAATAGAACTGAAGAAACAAAGGCAAGCTGACACAAAGGGAAAATTTGAAGTGAAGACTATATGGAGGCAAAATAAAATTTGACCTCAATTATTTTTGAAAAGATTACTACTGACCTCATCATCACCATTCGGCTTCAGATCAACAGCTGTAAACCCATGTACTTTGGATGAAGGACAAAACTGGAAGTTCAACCTGCAAGATTTATACAAAGTAGTTAAAGCAGCAATTGAAAATGAACACTGTTAATTACCTTGTTTCTAAGAGCCACCGCTGGTAATATTTTACAATATATGCAGAATCACTGATATCTTTGGGATTTTCCTCAAACATTTATGGCTAAATCCAAGTCACTGAGCAGATGCAGCCACATACTCAGACAACCAACACAAGTCAGCCATCAGGAGTTCATTTTGGTGACAACACCAAGATCAAGATCTAACTTTTCAGAAGAGATCATAAGGGACCATAATCCCAACATATATAACCAATGATAACCAAAAGGAAATACCACCTGCCTCCAACCATATTCTACTCCTAACCACATATATCCCATTCAAAGTCTGGCAACAGCAGACTACTTTGCCTGTCAATTTAAAAACATCATACTAGAACACCACCATTTATTTTAAAATGTGTCAATGAGAGAGACATTATTTAGAGAGAAAACTGAAAGCTCCAAGTAAACCAGTAAAAATAAAGGACCAGGTGGTAAGGAGCAGTTGTTTTCTATGTGGGATTGAACTCTATTCAAAAGAAAATGGAAAATTTCACTTTCAGTTATCAGCAAGCTACATCAAATTAGTAGATAAACAACTGATTTCTGGATAGTTCCGAGTTGATATTGCTGAACATTACAAGTTCAGCAATATCAATGGGTTACTATCATGAGTTACTCTAGGATCTGCTTCCAGATGCCAAAAAACCTGCCATTCTTGTAAAATGTGCTTTGTTCTACTCACATAGAATGTCTGGGTTGTGCAAGAAACAAATCATGTAATACTTTCTTACAAAAAGCAACAGAGTGGTGACAGATTAAACATTCTCATTACAATTTCTTAAACAGGTCAAAAATGGTTAAACATTAATTCAGATATTATGTGGCACTATCCACAGATGAATATGAAGATGAATAATCTTGAGAGTAATATTACAATGATACGAAATAAGGTAGATGAGCTCATAGTGCAGTTAGAAATTGGCAGATATGTCGTTGTGGGCTTCAGAGTCACGGTTGAAAGAAGATCACAACCGGGAGCTAAACATCCAAGGATACACATCCTATCAAAAAGACAGGCAGGTGGGCAGAGGGGGTGGGGTGGCTCTATTGGTAAAAAAAATGAAATCAAATCCTTAGTAAGAAGTGATAAAATATCAGAAGATGTAGAATCATTGTGCGTAGAGTTAAGAAAATGCAAAGGTGGAAAGACCGTAATGGGAATTACATACAGGCCTCCGAATATGGCCAGGATGTGGGGTACAGAAGATAGAAAAGGCATGTAAAAAGGGCAATGTTACAATGGTCATGGGGGATTTCAATATGCAGGCAGATTGGGAAAATCAGGCTAGTACTGAATTCTAAGAGAAGGAATTTGTAGAATGCCTGCGAGGTGGCTTTTTAAGAGCAGCTTGTGGTTGAGCCCACGAGGAAAAAGGCCACTCTGGATTTGGTGTTGTGCAATGAACCAGACTTGATCAGGGACCTTAAGGTAAAGGAATCCTTTACCAGCTACCAACATGATAGTCCTGCAACCTAGGACTGCCTGTTTCTATCTCCTCCCCAAAACCCACAAGATGGAC
>JARFYF010000001.1:101610412-101621428 GCA_030265395.1 Rhina ancylostomus
AGTTCTTTTATTTCTTTCAAGAACCTAGCTCTGTGTGGATTTACTAATTCAAAATCCTCCCAAGTCAAAATTCCATGGAACCAACCAGGGGGTTTGGGTTTAGGAGGATCAAGAATAAATTCTGATTTGGAGTCCTCATCAAAGCTTCCAACAGATATGGAATCATGACCTTCCTCGGTTGAAGCTTCAGATTGGCTTTCGGTATAATGCAAGTCACCGTCTACCCGGGCCCCATATTCATGTAATAGTTTACTCATATTGCTTTTGATGTCTCCCATACACATGAGTTTAAAGAAAGGCTTAGAAATTGGAATGTCCACCAATCTGTTGTCCTGAACACACTTGGCTAAGAAAATTCCAAGGAAATGGAAAAGTTTGGTTATTCTGTCCATTTCTTCACTATCCTGTGGGAATGCTGCAGAAAAAAGTCCACAAGATCGTTGTACATAATATCCTGGCGGCTTAAGTCCACCTCCCAAATCGACCTATTTAAACGAGAAAAGTTACACATACAACAAAGTCAGATAAAACTTCAAGCTTTTCATTTCAGGAAAACAGTGCTATTACAACTTAATGATAAAGCTAATCGTCAATAATGCATTTCCAAATCAAGTTTTCTATTTCAAATTAATTACCTGTCGGGACTCATCATCAGGAAAATCATCATCGCACAACCAAATTCCAAGTTCTTTCTTTTGAAACTCTGCAGCTACGAGTGCATAAAACTCTAAAGTGGGACCAAGACCAGTCCCTTCTTCACCTAAAAATTCAACCTAAAAACACCAGTAACAGATAGATCAATGCAAAGGATCAGGTTGACTAAGTGCAGTGCAGTCTTTATACTAGTCATAATGTAAATATATACAGTATTTAAGTCCTGTGTATCTCGGCATAACTAAAACATTTTATTTAAATACAAGCAGTCCCTAACAAATCTCTCCCTCTCCACGGCACACAAAAATATATATGGAAGGAGAGGACGATACACTTTTACCAATAGTGAGGCCAACACAGGCTGAGGACTGCAAATTCGGCAGAAACCATTAATAACCCGTGGTTGTTTTATAGTGTGAAAGGCTCAACTTTTTACTACACTAAGATTCAATAGACTAAATTTTTCAGCTTTGGGAATTTCAAGAATTGCAACTCTGTTAATTTTAAATCTTTTCTCCAATACAATCACCCAGAGTCATAATTATTTCAGATGAAATGTAACTTTTTTTTCATTGCTTACCTCTAGAACAGATTTCCTGTCAGCATGAATCTGCATTACATTTTCTGCCCATTCTATTAATGTATCACCCCGAGGAACCTTAACCCGCTCATGTTTTAATCTTCCAACTCTAAATTCTCCTGGATCATCACGTCTCACTGCTGTGGTTGTCCGGGTTCGTTCCATGGTGGCCTCACGTCTATTCTGCAGCCAAACAATTGCTCTAAAAAGATATTAGTAAATATGAAAATACAGATAACAAGTAGGAGCAAAGGTTTCAAATAACTATCTTCAGCAAAATATATGCGAGATTTAATATAAACAGAAATCACAACCAGGTTAAACGGCAATATTTTTGATGTTATGTCAAATTTTCAATTGAACATTTATCATTTTGAGGAAGATAAAGCAAACCCAAAAGCTATACTAGAGTCGGTGTTGATGTAGAAATGGCTTGTAGTGCAAAGAAAGGATGTCAACCTTTCTTTGGGATATCAACCTAGTGAATCTTTTACCTTGATGCACCAAATGCTGTGCAAGTAAAGTACAGTTGTCTAGTTTCAAAAGGGATTAAGAATGGGCACTTGCTGGTCAGCTGCTCACACCAGTCTGGCAATGCACTACTAGCCAAAGCCAAAGGTTCCTGTAAGAACAGACAGCATAAATGGAACAAATCAGTAAGCAATTTAACAGTTTTGAAGTCCCCCTAAAAAACCAAATTACAATTCCCTTACAATTAAATTCATATAACTATGTAAACTGAAAATTCCCATTAAAGTTTAAAAAAATTATTCAGGCAAAAATCTCAAAAATAATACAACTGTCTTCTCTATATTTGGCAACCAAACTAGATAAAACAAATATGCAACATTGTAATGCTTCAGTCTGGATTCAAACTGGAAATAAAATGTGTGCACATTTTACATCTTGTATCAATTTAAAATTACCTCAATTTGTTGCAAGATTTTTGTAGTGACTTTTTTGCTTGTGAATTCCTCTGGTGAAACATTGAACTCAAGTTGACCATCAACATCTGTCAGGAAAAGTGAACACTGTCAACATTAAACTAAGGAAAAAAAAAATTCCATACTTTAATGGATACATTTTATGCATTCATCTTTTATTTTCGTGAGGAAAAATTTAGCCTAACCTTCCTGACTTCTCCACGTTGAGTATGGATCACTAGCAACGATATAGAGAATTCGAAGTAATTGCAAAACATCTTCCACGCCACAAGCATTCTGTCCACTCCCAGCCTTTGCTTGTGGCTGTTCTCGTGTTCCACTAAGAATCTCACAACTATGCAAAGATGATATGGACCCATGGCTTAGTCCAGACGATTTTGTTCCGTGCTCACAAAACTCCTACAGAGTCATTTAAATAGGAAGAAAAACCTATTAACCCACTTAAAGTCAAATGCATCTCCATCTTGTAAAAACCCTTGTAAATCATAACCAGCATAAAATCTATCATATAATTATGAAGGCACAGAAATACTTTTCTATCACATAAATGCATCTAGGTGCAAACTTACATTAAGTTAATTTCAAGCATTCATTATAATGCAAGCATTATTTTTGTTTATACAGATGCAGACATACATTATCCAGAAGAAATATGATGCACAGTAATATACCTTGTATGCAGCTATGAGCTGAGAACAATTTCTGTTTTTCCTAATACTTTTATTAGTGCCGGTTAATTTCCAGTGCCGCAGGAAAGCTGAATCTGCATTCTTCTGCAGGTAGGTTATCAAGTCATTCTTTGGTAATTCATCAGTGCCAAGGTATTGTTCCACATGCTCTACAGACCAGCAGCCCTACAACAGGAAGAACCAAAAGGTTGGTCTTTCCTGATTGTAAAGTCTTACAGGTTGTACATGCATTAAAACATATGAACTATTAATTCATGCTTCTCAGATATAAAGTTTGTCAGAATTATGTTAGTTCATCAATTTTAACAGTAAACATACATAATAGTTTAGTCTGTTATTCTTAGCAGCAGAACAATCTACTGACAATACTGCAACATGACTAGAAACACTACTTACCATTTTTCCATTTTCTCCCTTCTCTTTATCAGAATCTTTCATCTCTCTGTACATAATCCTGGAATAATCACACAAGCACTCATCATAGAATCACAAAATTCCACTACGCAGAAAGAGGTTATTTTGGTTATTAAATCTGTGTCAGTCAAATAAAGAGCTACTCAGTCAAATGCTACTTACCAGCATGAGCACAGTATTCATGCAGATCAGAGCTCTTCAAATATACACTTTTAAAATGAGGGTTTCTGCCTCAACCATTTCATGTTATGAGCTCCAGATCCCTACCATATTCAGGATAAAATTCATCTCCTCTCTGATCCCACTATCAATTAAAGTCCATACATCCTGTTTTTTTTGACCTTCTGTTAAGGGAGAAAGATCCTTACTCCTCTATGCCCGTCATAACTTTAAATGCGCAGTCATGTCTCCC
Organism: Rhina ancylostomus; assembly: GCA_030265395.1. NCBI lineage: Eukaryota > Metazoa > Chordata > Chondrichthyes > Rhinopristiformes > Rhinidae > Rhina > Rhina ancylostomus. The sequence continues at coordinate 101,614,106 of JARFYF010000001.1, forward strand.
TTTAGCCTCACCTGTCACAAAGGAAACAAAGCCAGTCTATCCAATCTTTCCTCAATCTCAAATTTTCTAGTTTTGGCAATGTCATTGTCCATCTCCTTTGTGTGCTTGCCAATGCAATCACGTTTCCTATAATGTGGTGGCCATCTGGTGGTGTCAACTGTTCTAACTTATCATCTTCATGTGCAATTTTGTGTTTAAAGCAGTTGGACCATCAACATCAGATATAGCAAACAACAGGCTAATTAAGGTGCATCAATATAAATTCAAGAGCAAATAACACATTTTAGATAAACTAGTCATTAATAATTTTAGAATATCCGATTAAACAAATCAAGAAAATTGACTTACGTGTATGTTGGTTCCCAAATGCGCCTAAGTTTATCAGATTTTATATTTCCATTGCAGGAAAGCTGCAAGAGTTTCTGCACATAATAGAAAATGGTTGCTCTGTAGTTGGAGAGTGGCAACTCCACTTCACGAGTTGTTCCCAACCCTGCTACCTTAAGGGTCAGCGCCAATCTTGGTGAAGGAGCACATTCCACTTCCTCCAGCAGCTCTGATCGAGGTGTTCCTATAAAAAAAATTTTTTCCAAATTAAGAGTCCTGAAGTTTATTGTTGAAGCCACAACCGGAACGAATATGCAAAATCAAAGTACTGTTTGCCTTGAGAAAATATTACAGTAAAACCAAATTGTGATCTTTGTCTACATAGTAAGATCTCAAGTATCATAATTCTGAAATGCAAAAAAGGCTAATCTCAAGCCAGAGACCAGAAGTAAAAAAAGTTTTGGTTGGAGAATCCATCATTGCACAATTAAAATGAAAAGATCTTCAAATTCCAGTTGATTTTTATTTGTTGAATAAATAAATGTACCTGGGGGCGGGATCTCCAGATCAGTTGTTTGCTGTACATTTGTGCGACCAGGGCGTGGATCAAAAGCAGGTACTAAGGCAGAGAACTGCCTTTTCAGAACAAAATCATCATCCCAAGTTCTACGACGTCCTCCTTTTGTTTCATATTCCTCCTCTTCCTGTAATCCAAAGTTAAAATCAAAGTAATTTTATTAGAAGCACAATAAACTGTAAACTTCACAGAATACAAGACCCCTAGCAATCATAATGACCTACATTATGATCTCAATAAGCAAAAAAAATTTCTGCTCTTAAAATGATCACACTGCAAGAAATAAAAGAGATTCATTTTACAGTTCAGCTGAATAGCATACCATTACTTCTTCATATTCTTGATCTTCTTGATTGTCATCTTCATTTTCATCATCTTCCTCATCTGGTTCAGGCAAATCTTCATCATCTTCAAGTTCTGCCAATAAAGTACTAGCACGACAGCTGTCCAGAAAATCTGTACCATATAATAAGGATCATTAGTTTGAAATGGTCTACAATCAGTCCAAAATTAATTCTATAAATTAATCTTACATAGAAGTAATTTCAATCTGCACAATAATTACAATTACAGAACAATTGTGAAATAATTTAGTTACAATTCTGTAAAGGCAAATATTTTAAACTTCAAGTTACAAAATGAGTCAACCTAGAACATCTTTATGAATCGTCTTATTTATTGAGTTATACACCCTTAAAATCGACAGATAAACATGTGATGCTGAGTGAGCAAAGGAACATGACAGTCGTGGAAAGTCACATTCACAAATCTATCAAAACTACAAATAAAACATGGGAATGCAACCAAAATAGGAATTGCAGTTTACTTTCATACATAACAAAAAATATAAAGAGAGAAAAATAAAATACAGAGAAAGGAAACAAATAACATGAATATTTAAACAGACTTTAAAATCACATCCCAAGGCTTTCACCAAATTAGTTTGCCTGAAAATCTCTCCCCTCAGTACATATCCAATTAGATAGATGTAGCATCACCATCCACATATTATTGATTACAAAGAACCAATAAATAAACATAGGAGCCTCCCAAGTACTTTAAATTCCAGACTGGTCAACTATACTCCTTGAAAATATAAAAATAGTTCTCAGTTTTTTAGTGCACCTCTAATGGAAAAGGCAATGACAGCACTCATCTGTAAATATAGCAACATTTTATAGCCAATAGTTGACATCTTGTTGAGCGGAACCATCTCCATACCATTCTCACATGGAGAAAGAGCGTAAAATCCTGTATCTCAGACAGGAGGAGAAGGGACTGCAACGTGGTGTTGGATGAAAGGGGAGGCTGCAATTAATGCTATCAATGGCCAATAGGGTTTTATCTTAAAAGTAGGCACTCTCAGCCAAAAGGGAACTGTGGTCAGGGAAGGGTGATTAAATTGAATCACCAAATTTTGGCAAGTGTACAACTGAGATAGTGGCTGTATTCAGGGAAGGGTGGCCTGGTCAGGCATGAGAAGTGCACCTCAATTGTTGCTATATTAGTATTTATGGAACAATCAATAAACACGTTTAATTTCAAATTATTTTAAAGATATTGCCTGCACAAATACAAAAAGATTGAAAAATATCATTATGAATCATTTTCAACAAAACCAACATAGAAATACGACAGTTCATTTTCTCAATCATAGACAATAACTTACCATATAAAGAAAATTCTGCTTCTTGACCAGTATCACTTTCACTGGAAGTGGACGTCAGGCTGGTTGTCAAGGTATTACTGAGTGATTGACCGACAGATAAACCTGTTGTTGCTGTGGCTACATTGTTACTGCTGGTGACACTGGAAGTAGACATGGTGACAGTTGATGTGGTACCAGTAGTTGTAAGATTTGGGAAACTCTGGGCACCCATGAGAGGAGATGCTGAAATATTCAAGGAAGTAAGATGCTGGATTACTCTCATCTCATAAAAATCCTATCCATGAAAATCAACAAGATCAATATTGCTAAAACTTGAATATATATTTATAATGTGCTGGAAATCAAGACAAAGGTAAACTGCTTAAATTCCATGCCTTCTCTAACAAATCAAGGTTTAGAAAATATATAAAGAATAAGCAAAAATACTAAGACATGAGAGTATTCAATGCTTTTTCCTAATTACTTACAATTTTATTTATCTAACACACCAAGTATTCTTCATATTGTTGCTGGATATTAAAAACCAAACACAAAAAATGCTGGCATTGTAACTGTTAAAGGAAGCATCCATGAACGTGAACTGCATTCCTTTCTCGTTTCTGGCACCACATCTCACTAAAAATGGTGTTTTAAACAGGATGATGCGCGAGAGAAATTTGGTAATAGTGTCATAGATTCACATGGCACAGAAACAGGCCCTATGATCCTCCATGACCGCACCAACCATCAAGCTCTCATTTGCACTGATCCTACATTATATCACCTTTTATTCTCCCTACGTTCCTTTCAGGTTCACTTCACCCCAACACCTTGAGGATTTTACCAGTGACCTACACATCAAGGGTAACTTACCACAGTAAATAAAACTACTAACTCCTGCATCTTAGGGATGTGGAAAGAAAACAGACCCCTGGGAAAACCCACACAATAACATTCAAACCCCACACATACACACAAGAGGTCAGGATTGAATGTTCATCACTGGAGCTGTGGTGCAATCTACTAAATTCCCAAGGAGTTATTAAAACACTGTCTTAAGTCTGAACTCTTGATGAGATGATGCCATCAGAAATTTGGAAGGATATTGGCATCAAATTGTGGATCAATAAACAAAATCTCAATTGTCAAAATTCTTCATGATAGAGAAAGAAAAGAGCAGAGGTTTCTCAATGCAATTTTTTGCAGCATCCTGCAAGAACCTCACCATTGAGTTCTACATCAATGCACATATTTTAAAAAAATACACAACTTACTTGCAGTACTCATTACATTTCGTCCCAAGGTATTAGTGTTATTATCACTGCTACTGCGGCTTAAATTCATGTTGTTGGTGGCATTGGTGCGTGCAATATTTGCAACTCGTCGTACAAAGGATTCCATAAGACTGGAGGCTTCCCTTGAAGATAGATTGGGTACACTGGCACTTGAACTCATGGGCGCACCAGCAGCCAACAAGGAGCTTACTGAAAGTCTGTTACTTGCTGAAGAGCTCAGAGGTCGCTGTGATGCTGCTTCCTTGTTCGACGACTCAGCTACTGAGCTCACGTCAGGAGAGCTCACACTGACAATACCCATTGATATTGCCCCTGATTCTCCAGAATTACGCATTGAAGTCTCTGGGCCAGGCTTCCTGTCTGCATTTTCACTTGCTGTATCTGCAGTCAAGGTGCTGGTACTGGCACTAGATGTCGATCCTGCTCCTCCTTGTGGCAAAATATCAGAAGCAGAAAGGACAACAATGGGTTCATGACTGTCTGTACCAGCAGCAGTAGTCTGTTCCAACACGCTTTCAGATCTGCGATCCATTTTAGATGAACTCAAGCTTATATCGCTGCTACTAGCCACGCTACATACAGAACTGCTGCTTCCTTTTCGACTGGAGGAGCCCGGTGCAGTGGCCGCCATCTTGTCTGGGCAGTTGTTTTTCACCAAGCTGCTCCATGCCTGCGCTGTGCCTGAAACAGTGGATGAAACAGGTTTGGGTGATGGCGCTGAATCAGGGTCGTACCCTGGTGCAAGCTTGAGGTCAAACTTTCCTTCTGCGCCCATACGGTAAGAGTTAGAGCCACCAGCATCCCAGGTGACATCAATCCAGCCTAGAAAGGGACAGGAGTTTATCAGACCCAGCAGAAAGCAGACAGCAGCAATTTGGACAGCAGCTTCACCTGATGGGACCAGACTTTTGCACATCTATAGCTGTTTAATATTATTTTATTTGAAATAGTCACATCATTTTCTAAAGAATTAACATTTTTAATGGTTAACCACACTTACTTACTTTCCACTGTATGAAGTTGAGAAAAATAAGATTTTTTTTGCCAATGGCATATTATTATATTCAGAACCAGAGGCCTCATTCAGCATGAAGGAACCCAAATATGTTCTGTGCATTTACGCAAAAATGATTTACAGCTCAACAGATTACAGGAAAAGTTGCTGCTGTTTAATATACATTTTGGAATTTGTAACAAAACTGCAGTCTGGTCCCAATGATGTAACGTGAGGAGGAAACTTGAGGAACAGAGAGAAAGAAATGTTTTGCAAATGCCAAGCCAAAAGCCACATAGAAAAGTGTAATACCTGGTAGAAACTCTAACTTTTATGCATACAATTAGTCCATATGCATAGTGACGCAATTATACTGTCGAATTATAATTTAGTTAAACAAAATAATTCTTAAAGTATCTCGATGTTCCGAGACAATAATGGAATGCACGTCTTGACTGTAACATCACAAATGATAAACAGCACACAACTGTTAGTTTTGACTCAACAAGTTGACATTAAAACTGTTCCCCGCTGCTATAAAGCAGGTTTAAGCAGCCTCATTCAATTCTTATTGGACATCAGCCTGCCCCTATTTCAACAGCATTTAGCAATCATTTTAGATAAAGAACAGAATGGCTAGTTTGTCTTTTTGAGACTGGGGCTGAAGCACAATGATGTGATAGAGCTGAATCAGCTTCACTCTGTATCTGAGTGTTCTATTCCTGTTCCAGACCAAACTAATCACCTCTCTCATATCTCTTGTTGTGCTACCCTGCATAATGAATATCTGTGCCTTAGTTTTTAAAAAAATTCTTCATTAAAATGTCAATTCATGTCTTTATTGCTCATTTCTGTCTTTTGAAGATGCGCCCTTTATGATTTAGTCAAAAAATTCAAAGTTAATCAATAATAACTTGCACGACAAAGTTTATTCCAACTGACCTAAATAGCACATGCACTTCACTATCTTAATATTGGCCAAGAACTCCAAATGCCTGAACTGAATACAAATTTCTGAGTAAGCCCTTTCGTGAACACAGCTTAAAATATGCAAACCAACCTCCCAACCTTTTTGAAAATTGATTAGTGTACCTGTAACCTAAGCTCTTCTTGAAACATATTCTTATTCTTTCCTTTCTTGTATGTGTCCAGTTATGCATTCATTCACATTTTCCTCATCCTTCCTGCAATTCATCCTAACTTTATTCACTAAAATGGAAACCTTAATCACCCCCAATATTTTCTCTCTCTGACCAAAGAATTCAGATGCCAGAACACTAACCTATTCATTTCTTAAAAATCACAAAACTGAGGAAAAGAACAGCTGCATGGCACTGGAAATGTTGTCACCAAACTGCCAACCTCAAAAAATTCAGTCAAAAAGCTTCTATTGAATAAACCATGCCAAATGGGCAAAAATTTCATTTCAAATCCTTGTTTTTCAACAAGCCAGCTGAGGTCTGAGGTCTGTGTAAAGTCCAGCAATCAAAGAGTAATAATGCCAGGAAACTAAAAACAATGAATTGCAGACTGAAATAAAGCAGAAAATGCTGAAAACGTTCTGCAGATTAGGCAGAATCTGCAGAGGAAAACTAAATTTATGCTTCAGGTTAATGACTTTGCAGTTCAAAATAGAAAGGTCATCCACCTGAAACATTAGCTCTGTTTCCCTTAACTGAAATGCTCACTATAACCAGAGTTTCTGTTTTTATTACTTAATATTGGTGATATCCCAGAGAGGAAATATGTTATCAGCTGGTTCATATCATGATTGGAGACGTACATTAATTAAAGCTGCATCCAAACTTTTGTAGCTTACGTTCAATACACAAAAGCAATGAGTCAGTTAAAACTGATGCACAATTTTTCTTGTAAAGATTGCAGTGCACTTATGACTCTTTATCATCAAGTATATTTCAGATTCGACCATTGTACATTAATAAAGCTATTAATAATTGAGATGGGAATAAATATTGCAACTAGTAGTATCAGTTCAATTACAAAAGAACAAGGTCCTGAATTCTAACGTTTGAATAGATTCAATTCATACCAAGAACCTTGGATTTACATTTGACATAAACCTAAGTTCTTGCCTTAACCACATGACAATAATCCCAAAATTTATGAAACCATGTTTTCAACTAGAATCCACTACACACCAGTTATTACTCCTCTTTAAAATCACATTCAGTGCTGCAAAGATAAAAACAAATCTTACTGGTTTACCATTATGTAGTTCTCCTGTGATAGTGCCCTCGCCTGGTGGATTGCCATCCTGATCTCGCCATTTCCAATCAATGCCTCTAACGACACGTGCACCTGGGACCATATACTTCAATACCTGAGAACGCACCAGGCGCCTCTGCCTCCTTAGGTTGGCTACTGCTTCCTTAGCTGCTTTACCTATTGAGAAAATAACCTTAAAATCACAGTACTCCTCCTTTGGAGAGAGAGAGGCAGAGGGAGAGGCGGGGAGGGGAGG
>JARFYF010000001.1:101626787-101639311 GCA_030265395.1 Rhina ancylostomus
CGGAGCACCCGGAGGAAACCCACGCAGACACGGGAGAACGTACAGACTCCTTACAGACAGCGACGGGAATCAAACCCTGATCACTGGCACTGTAATAGCGTTGCGCTAACTGCTACGCTACCATGCAGCAAGTGAACATCGTTGCAGCTTAGTTCACTACAAACATAGTGACTCTGTAAACTCATCCACAGAAAGCATATTAGATACGGCACACACAAGTTGATCAATGAAGTTGGCCAAAAGAGAGACATTGTATGCACCTGCAGTGATGTTGCAGAAGCAGAGCCATACAACAGTTTGTCAAGGTAACCACTGCCAATTGAATAGTTACAATGCAATTGAGCTCCAGTTGAGTTCTGACAAATGGTCTCTGACCCGAAACATGAACTCTGTTTCTCATATCACATATGCAGCTTACCTGCTGAGTATTTCCAGTATTTTCTGTTTTGTTCAACAGTTACTGTGCTAGGTCTGGTAACTTAATGCAGCCCACCTCTGCTTTCCAAACACCCAATTCATAATAACATCACCTTCACCATGTTGACGGGCTCAGCTGCCTACAATACGTGGACATCAGGCAGCACAAGCTCGTTTTCAAATTTCACAGACACCATTGAAAACTTTTGCTTTAATTCTCACACAGTTATTTATTCACCATTGCTGCACAGCAGTTTACGTCTTTGCAATCAGTGGTCATTCTCACATTCATCAAATACACTTTTATTCACCTTTGAGAATTTTCTAGTGCTTCAGAGAAAGGTGGCAATAGCATGGTTTGGAGGTGAAAAAGCCCGAGTCATCAGATTCAGGTTACTCATCCTAGGACACTCGTATTGCTTTAAACCTCCCATTACACCTCCTTTTCCAAGGGAACTTAGCTCCTCAGTCATCCACTTCATAGATACCCAAGTTTTAACTTTATTTACCTGTCTGTTTGCATGAAGCTCCCAAGCAGACTCAAGCTGTGTAGCAATGTTTCGCAGTGTGACCACCACTCCTCGAGGCATACTTTCCACAGCCTTAAAATGATCGTCGTACAAGTCTCTGGCCATGGTTCGCACCTGCAAATAAAAATATTTTGTTTTCAAGGAAGGTGATAGTGGTTCACTCTTAATCGCAATTGTTAAGTGCAAAACTGCAACACTTTTTAAGCCAACTAGGTTCGAGATACTCATTTTTGTTGGATCTACTTTAAGTTCACCCACTGAAACAAAACAGAATTATGACTCTGAATGGACCCTGCACTTCTCTACTCAGTTTGAAATGGGAACTGCCCAAGTAAAATTACATTTATTAGGTGAGAGAGAAAAATCAGAAATAGTTCCAAAAAGTTATAATCACATGAATAGAAAGTTTATCTAATGCAGAGATTTTAATTGTCAGGAGACAATATGTTGGACTCACCTCATCAAGCCTCCAACAAGAAACCTGTGATATTTAAGATTCATTTGTTTAAAAATATTTTGGAATAGGTACTGTCTGCATCTCTAATAAGACTTATAAAGTACCAAACTATAACATTTTAATTTTTCCTTAGTTGTGCCTCTAACTGTATTCAAAAGGAGGAAAAACAAATAGTTTACATTGAAAATATGCACTTCTCACTGCCCTGTGGAAAATTTCTTGATCTTGGTGACAACAGCAATCCTCTCTAATTGTGAGTATAACTTGATGCAGAGTGGCAAAAGTTCACATCATGCGCTACAATCTTCACTTCTCCCTCCATAAACTAGCTTCATTGTACAAGGGTTAACATCAAGAAGGTAAATGCTTATTATAAATTATTAGTATATTTGATGTTAGCATGTGGATATAATCCATTTAACCACAAAATAGATTTGATTCCCCAAGAATAAACTCACCTTTTGTTTAGTTTTCTCCAGCTTTGATTTCAACTTTCTTCCTCTTTTGCCAGTCCAGCCAGCAACAAATTCTGATCCTGTGAAGCAAGAAAACTAATTCAAATGAAAACATTCTTGCTTCAGAAAAGTTTTTGTGAACACAAGGAACAAAAATAGTATTACAATAAATAAGACTTCTGAATTTATCCGCACCCTTACCAAGTGATGTCTCTGCAGTAAATGAATGCTTTGTCCCCCGATTTGACTCAAACACAAATCCAGGCAGATCCTCTTTCAATATAGTGGCCTGCTGACCATCAGAATTGTGTATTGCAATTTCTCCTTCTTTCAAACAAGTAAGAGACCAGTTGCCTACTGTAAGCTTTGTTGGCCCTGGTGCAGTGAGAATGGGTTGGCTACTGGTAGCTGGTTTGACTTGACTTCGAGCTCGTTGCAACTTTTCCAAGAACTCACTTCTGCTTTCTGTCAAAAAACAGACAAAATTAATTCACATACCTCTTGTACATGTATTTCAGTTACAAACAAATAAACATTGATAACAAACGTCATAACAGTTTCAAATTCTCAAAAGCTGTTTTATAGAAATAACCTTACAAGCTGAAAAGACAGGCAACTAAAGCAAAACTATTATTGTGTGGCATTCTTCCAGCAAATGTAACCATCATAAAATTATGTTTTCCACGAGCAGTACACTTAAGATGAACAAACAAGCCATTAGGATCTAATATTATGCAATACTATAGATGACAACGTGTTTCTTCATAGACCCTCACAAAAGTCTCTTTTTTAATCAATCACATCAATTTAAGATAATTGCATAATTTGCTCGAAGTTCTTGGAGCACTACACCATGGAATGGGGAGATACTAAGTTATACCCTTACATCCCCACTCATTTGCAATGCCAGGGGTATCCTTACAGAGGTTTATAAAGTTGAGCCGAAGGGCCTGTTTCCATGCTACACAACTCTATGATTCTAAAGTTCAGAATATTACCCAAACACTTTCCCCACGGAAGGGATAAGAAAAATAAAAGTTACTTTTTGCTCCAAAGATTGAACGCTTTTTGACTGTACACACACACTTCCACTGCTTCTTAGGTCTTTATGCTAGGATATCCCTCCACTGACAATGATATTCCTCTTGCATTTTCCCCCACATTTAGCATAAACATTTAGCTTTTCTATCACATGCTCCTCAAGCAAGAATAATTCCGTGCAGGTGCTTCAAGTACAATCACCCATCATCTTCTTTCTTTCTCAATCCCACATTCTGTTCAACTAAGCCAACACACACTCCCAGTGCTAAAATCAGGAGGAGGAACAAGGTCTGATTTACAGCTTTCTTGACCTACATGGATCAGCACTATTACATATGATGCACCTGCACATTTCTAACTTAATGGACAAATATACTTTACCTGAGCTGTCAGAACCACCTTCTGGGCTTCCACTAGAATACATAGTAGCTAATTTCCCATCCAAGATGAATCGAAACCATCCATTACTACCATTTGACAACTCCAAGGCTGCTGCATCACTCCAGATGTATAAACAATCTCTTCCACGGATGACAGACCAATCCCTCCAATGGTATGGCCTGCCCTGCTGAATTTCTTTAGCATCTTCTTGAGGCTCATCATCCTAAACAGAAAAGATAGTCAAATAAAACAATATGGCAGACCTCGTACCCTGAGATCAGAGACCACTTCCACCATGGTATCAGATCCAAACTTCCACTGGAAGTCCAGATCCCAATTCATCAGCAAAGTACTGTGCTTCTCTGAGTCTCTATGGCTGACAGCACTGACAAAATGACTAACAGCGAGTAAGACAAACTCACAAGTTATTGCAATTACTAAAAGTTTGAGAAATTTTTGACTCAGGATCAAAAATCTTAAAATCACTCATGATCTGTTTAAAAAACATAAAAAATTGGACCAGAAAAACCTCGTTCACACACACTTAAAGCCATCTTAACTATTAAATCAAGTTTTACTTACCTTTCAATCAATCTCCCATTCACAAATGAGATTACTGTATTTACATTAAGCTCTCAAGCATTTTGGGAAATCTGCAGAATTTAAGGCCGAATCATTGGACCCTTGTGGAGAAGTTCATTAGCACAGGTCTCCCTAAGCTATCATCCTGCTGGTAACCACCCAGTACCCTACCCTTAGGCATGCCACTGTAACAAGTTTGTCTGCTGCCAGATCAAGGCAGGACCTCAGGAAATAACTGAGCAAAAAAGGTGACCAGCCTCACTGAAATTGTATTTAATTATATCCAGTCATGGTATGCCTTAAAGAGCCTTTGATGTCATTAACAAATAGACTGACCAATTGCCCAGTTACCACATAGCTCATTTCAAATTAATTTGTGTGCACTTTTTCAGCCATGAGGTCAAACTACTGTGTTCTGTTACACCAGACTAAAACCAATCTTCAATTCAAAGTCACAATTTTTTTTAGAAACATCAATTAATTTGTTATATGGTAACTGATCCCAGCAAAGTTTACAAACATAGGTGAAGTCATTTTATTCAAACAACCTGCTAGAGGAACTCAGCAGTTCAAGCAGCATCTTTGGGGTGGGGTGAACTGTACTGTCAACTTTTCAGGTCAAAACTGAGGCAGGTGGATGATATGTGGAGGCAGACAAAGAAAAAGATGGGGCAGTGGGGGGGGGGGGGGGGGGGGGGGACGGAAGGGGGAGACAACTGCTGAGGGTGATAAGCAGGAACATAAAGGCTACCAGTGCTGGAATCTGAAAAATAAGGAAGGTAATAATGGGAACCATTAGGGGAGAAGTGAAAAGCAGATGAGGGTAGGGGCCAGTACAGGGAAGGGGGCATAAATAGGAGGACCGTAAGGGAAAGGGGGCGAGAGGGAGGAAAGCAGAGTTAAGTGTTACCTGCAAATTGAAAACTTTTATGTTCATACCATTGGGTTGTAGACTGCCCAAGCAGAATATGAGGTGTCGTTCCTCTAGTTTGCAATGGGCCTTACCCTGGCAGTGGAGAAGGCCAAGAACAGATATGTAGGTGTGGAAATGGGAAGGGGAATTGAAATGGCATGCAATTGGGAACTTGGGATGGCCATTGCAGACGGAGCACAGGTGCTCCGGGAATCCATTTTTCTCATTTGGTGCCATCTCTATGATTGGAGAAAGATTTAGTGTACAGCAAAGAAATATTGCCATTAGTCTGGAATCTAACAGATGAAAGGCAACAGAAGTTCACAGATAAAGCTTTAATAATTTTTGTATTAGATATATGATTTGATCCACATCCTTCCCATTCATTGCTGAAATGGGCTTTGAATTATCCAGTACCAATGACCTTTAATTTCAGGTCAAAAAACTTGGTGAGCAACTACAGTCAATTGAATGTTTCCTCCTTTATTTTGCTCAATCCCAAAACTGAAAACTCCATTTGCAAGTTATCCTATAATGTTTTAGAGTTACCAAATTAGAAAAAAATGTCCTCCAGCTGAGTGATGCGAATGTGCAGGTTAGGCAGAGTTTTTCAAGATCAACCTCCAGGCCACTAAAGAAAACAGGCAGCCTGATTATCAACAGGACTGTATCTGCTCCAGATGGAAACAGTTTCTGAAAACCACAATGTACAACAAAATAAAAAGATCTGGGGTATAAAAAGATACAAGTAATCTGTAGAGGACATACACAATTATACTTTCTGATATATAGTGGGCTGAATTCAAGGTTTCATTTAATTCTTCAGAAAGTATTATGGCTTATGTGAATTTTTTTTACTTTAATAGAGGGTGGCTGTTGTCACATGCAATTTTTCTGGAATTGAACAACTGTCAAGTGAATTCTGCATGGCTTTGAAATACAGAACTTGAAAGTTAACAGAAATGATACTCATAGCATTAAGCTAGGCATTACTCACACATATTCCAACTGTGTTATGAATTGTGAAACTGCAAATGTAAGCTGATTTTCTGTATGAAAATTTGTCACATTAAATAAATATGATCACCTTATCAGGCTTGCAATCCTCTTCATTTTCATCATCTGAAGATGGTCCTGCCAAAGTGGACACTTTATTGATTACCCCAAGCCTCGCAAGTTGATCCAGAAATAGGTCACCTCCTTTGTCTACGAGATCTCTAATGATTTGCAGAGCTAGTAAATGGCCATCATCATCATCCTGTAACAAAAACAGCACACTGCTGCAACATAAATTAAGCTTTGTTCTCAAGAGCTCAATTTTTACGTATATATTTTTCACTGCAGGACATGATACACCAAATTCACTGATTGTTCAGCTGGTGAAGAGAAATGCTCGACTTTAACAACCTAAATAAACACTTAAAAATGGGCATACTATCAGAATATAAATCTAATTCTGTATTGAGCATTTCAGGCATAAAGATGTGATGCAATACTCAGCTATGCAACTGTTTCCCCCAACAACCTGGATTTAAATAGCTTGGTGAAAATAATAAGATTTCCTGAGATGCTTCATTGGAGATACCAAGATACAACATGAGATGTTGGGAGATATGTCCCAAAGCATAACCTTTTCGATAGTTTAAAAGAGAACCTTCAAAGACAAGGGAGGATAAGGATCAGGGAGGAAATTTCAGAGCCTAAGATCAAGGCAGCAAAGCACAATTTGTTGAGGATAACTGTGGTGCCAGTGGGAACACAGACTGCCCTTAGCTGCAATCCCAAGCAAAGGAAGAAAATGAACTACAGTTATCATTCCCAATTGTTTCAAATGGGAACAACTGAAAACTATCAAAGTCAGGAATAGACGATAACAACTACAATCTACATATTCTAATAAGACAATCTGTACATATACCATCAATTACCATCATCAGGAACAAACACTGGGACAAGAAAAATAAAAAAAATTAAAAAGATTGGGCTATAAGATTGTATACCACCGCTTAGCATTCAATCACCTGTCCCTTTTCAATACCACACTTTCTGATTTACCAAGGCAAGGCAAATAACAAGACTAGCTACAGCTAGCTTTGGCCTAATCATGAAGGTGCAGAACAATCTCATATTGCCACTTCTCTCAGATGAAGTGAGCACATTACCAACCAACCAATCAAGAATCTGCAGATGCAATCCAACACGTTTACTTCAAATCACATCAAGTCTCACAATACAAAACTCATGTCTTAGTCCATTTATAACAGTTTAACAAAAATAATAATGTTGAAAGTTATGCCCCTGAGAAAACCAAAATCCTGCTTGTACTAGTCTGATGCTAGCAGGATTTTGGTATTCTCCAGGACAGAACTTTCAATATTATTATTTTTAAGATTACCTTCCTCACCATTAATGCCACCAATCTTCATGTCACCGTGAAACGTATTAACATCAAAGTCATTCATGTTTATAAGAAATACCAAAGGCCACAGAACTGATCCCTGTGGTACACTCTTGGTCACAGGCTTCCAATCACAATAGCACCCTCCATTACCCTTTATGTCTTATGACCTGACCAACTTGCTTGGATCCCTTGGGCTCTAAGCTTCTGAAACAGAGTTCCTTGAGAAACCTTGTCCCTGCAGGTCAAATCAACTGCACTTCCCTTACCAATGTATTTAGGTACCCCTTCAAAAAAAACTTCAATTATCAGAAAGGATCACCCAACAACAAATCCATGCTAACTGTCCACGATCAATCCCTTGCTTTCCAAATGTAGATTAATCCTGTCCCTCAGAATGTTTTTCAATAATTTCCCTACCACTATTGTGCACAACTATGCACACATACACAGATCTCCCTGTTCTTAGACTCTTTTTAGACTTATACCTTCTTGTTTATATTGCTTCTTCTCAATCTTTCTACTAAAAATGGAAATTGGCCCTGTGTACCCAAGACCAATTCATTGAAGTAGATTAACAGCAGTTATCCTTACAGCCCCTGCAAAATATCATTACTAAATAATAATCATGTAATTTAATCCAAAAATTAACATACACACTGAATTTTATAATAAAGATGTTTAGTAGAATTAGTGGGCTCTCCTTGCAAAATAACAATGTCCATTTCAAAACATTGATGGAGAAAGGGAATATTCTGTACTTCATCATCATTCCACTGGGGTTCCAAAACCACACACTGTTCTTATAATGGACTGATTTGCAAGCCATGGATCTGCATATTCTTAAGTACGGCGCCAACCCCATGTGGATATTTTTCTTTACATAGACACATCGAGGAACTAATCATGGTATAAGTGTGGCTATTTCCAGACCACTTGTGTCAAGTGCACTATTTTAGGGCCTTCTTCATTGACACAGCTCCACCTTGCGATTTCAGAACCAATCCCTGCTTGCACACTTCAAGGAAATGTTTGTTATCCAATATCATTTCCTCCTAGGTTTTAAATATTTTATTAATGTGCATTAAAGTTCAAGGAACATGATAGGACATATTTACATTTATATGAAGGTTGCATTGGGTACAAACTAATGGGTCTTAGTGGTATCTGTGTTTATTGCTATCCATGGGAAGTCCATGCCCTACCCTTCACAGATGAGGATTTAGTACACACATTTGCATTGTTTGATGAAAATTATCCAGCTCTGTAAATATACTTACGATAGGCAAGGAAGATCTTAATGTATTATATTTAAATGCCTTACATGGCCAATTTTAGTGTTCCTCAATAATAGTTTAATTCAACTGCATGGCTTACATTTAACATTTTGAAATGGGTACCAGAAGACATCTATTAATCTCATGGTACCAAACCTCCAAATGTCCAATATTTCTCTGCTGGAAATAGCATTTTATTTTTTTTTAAGAATGCAGTCTGACCTCTTGATCCAGGACTGTGGCTGTAATTTCCACCAGCACTGTAGGCAAGTTGTGGCCAGCATCTGAATCACACACTTCCTTCAGAAGTGCCTCAGAACAATAATGCACCATCTTTCGAACAAGAGCAAGACTTGCTTTCCTAGGAATACAAGGGAAAATAAACATTGGTAGCTAGAATAAAGAGTTGAATAACTGATGAAAATAAAGTTAATTTACATCCATTTCGAAGTACTGATGACAATCATGAAAATATGTTTCTCACAAGTGGATAGCATATTTTAATCCATTTTTAGTGAAATATCCTCTAAACACAGTTTAATATATTTACTGTTGTTTATCATACCAACAGCACTAGAACCAGGGATTAATGGATTTTCTTTTAAAGTGGAACATATACATCCTATAAAATTTATTATACAGTAAATTTGAGTTTAATTATGTGTCTGATAAGTACCAAGGGAAAGCAAGAAAAAGGCAAACAACTGGAGAAATTTGACAGTAACATACTTAAGAATGCGAATATTCTGTTAGCCCTCAAATATGGTAATCATGTAATTTCAACTAGCTGCGGAATAATGCAGTGATACTTTTGGCCAAAGGCATTTTTAAATATGGTGGCAAGCTTCAATATAAATGATAGGATAGAAACTGTGTTGAAAATATTTGAAACAAAGTAAAGTTATGCAGTGAAATAAAAAAAGCATGTAACGGGAGGGGGAGAGCAAGTTCAAGCAGGAATTGTTAAGCTATAGGGTGGCTTATTAAATCAGTAATAAATTCCAGAAATTCTATTTAAAGCTAAAATTTTCCCTTGTTTGGATTAGTAGTTTACACTAAAAATGTAAACCATTCTACCCAGGAAGCCTAGCAAATTTGGAGTCAAAATACAAAGCTACAATATTCTACCACTTCCTTCTATTCAAAAGCATTTTTTTAAAAATCTTCAAGAAAAAAAAAGGCAAAAGACGAAAACATTCTTCATTTCTTTTGCAAATACCAATTCACATTTTAAGTATTCCTGTATTTTATGGGTATTTCCCAGCTAAGGAAGCAATGTGGAAATCCAAAAAAAACTCATAATCCAATCCTTCAGGTGGTTTGCTTGGAAATCAAAGCTTGTGTTCTAAAGAAAATTTTTTTTTTTAAATGTATCCATTTTTCAGAATGCAGCTTTGCTGACAAGGCCAGAATTTATCGCTCATCCCTAGCCACCCAAAAGAAAGTAGTGATAAGCCATTTTCCCTGGATCACTGCAATCATTTAGGTGGAGGTAACATATCAATTTCATATAACTGAATAGCTTGCTTAGCTACTTCAGAGCCAGTTAAGAGTTGACCACATCACTGTGGGTCTCTGTTTATTAAATGGCTAGACCACATGAAGCTGACAGATTTCCTTCCTTGAAGGACATTAGTGCATTTTTATTAAAATCTTGACATTGTTTTTGTCCGTATTACCAAATAGAACTTTTTTTTTTAATTGTAGATTAACTGGATTTAAAGTCCACACCTGCTTTGGTGAATTCCAACTCGTCTCTGGAGTGTTAGTTGAAAACCATCTGTTTCTCATCTAGAAACCTAACGGCTGCAGCACCACATGAGTACAGTGATATTAGCACTAGACGTAACAATACTTTAAGTGCACCAAACATTATGCAGAGTACCAATGGCAGAGGAAAATCAACCCAAAAAAAAGGAACACCCCCACGATGGTGGGACAGTAGTACACATAACAGCTACGATGAAAAGAGACAAGAGCTTAGAGATCCACTCAACAAGATGATAATGTCTTGGAACCGATGGGTGGGGAGTGGAGGGTGAAGAATGGATTTCCCTACACACTAGAAGGTGGCAGAAAACCTTACAGGCTGCCACTAAAAGCAGCTGATACGTGGGATGTTATGGCCAGGAGGAGGATCCCTGGAGCATTGCCAAAATAAATTTCAAGGCCTTACTAGCTATGTCATGATGAGCTCTGGACTAAAATACTGCTCTTTTATGATACTGATTTCACAATGACATACATGCTCACACATCTCTTCTCTCCACACAAACCATCTTCACCTACACTGCCACACAATGGCCAAGTCTCCAAGGGAATGATAATTATTCAATGCCCTTCATCACCCACATTGAGCTAATGACACTGAGGAAAAGGTGAGAGATTACCCACACAGGGAGGGAGTCATCAAGAGTGTGGTGCCCAACTCTGATGGAAGAGACCATTCTCATGAAATAAACAGAGGGACAACCACATGTCAAGAACAAGTGTGATCAGCCACCTGCCATGTGTGCTTACCAAATGCTCCAAATCCCCTTTGACTCGATCAAAAGCAGGTACCCTCATTACCACCTGTACTGCAGTAGCATAGAGCCTTTTCGATAAATATAAACGAAAAGATGGTCACACTTGTAAGCTTGGTGGGGGGGTGTTACAAATATAATCATCTGTTTTGTATTCAAAGAGCATCAGAAAAGGTTACTTTTATCCACTTCCTATTAAAGCAGAGCAAGAGAGGACAATGAAGGGAGATTTCCCCAACTGCAGCAGCACAGCAACTGGCAGAGTTAAGGTACAAACAGATTGGACATATTCTTAGTGTGTTTAACCAGGCAGTAATAGACCACAATCCAGCACCAAGCAGAGTGAACCTAGTGCAGGACCAGACCAGGGGAATTCTGTGGAGGCACTAATGAAGTCTTGATGCTTCTATTCAGGTTCATCTTGATCCAGTCAGCAGTCTGGGCCACAGGAATAGCCTGATGCTCTAAATGAAACAGCAAAATATCACATCCTCAACTCATAGAAATATGCCACTCATTGTTGTTTTCACTGAGCATCCAGGTACCATTTGTGAGCAAACAGCTGCTCTCAGTAGATGACACACAAGCAGACATCTATTCTGCAAAAATAGATGCACATGTCAGCAAGTTGCTCTTCTTATGGAGAGAGATGGCACATGTGAAATGGTTTTTCCTCTGAAGCAAAAGCTGTCCCTCCCCACCCACCCACGCCACTCTTTACTGGGAGCAGAGTCCTGGTCAAAATGCACAGAGGGCTGACCCTAAGAAGAGTGAAGACAGCAGGGATCAGGGGTCAGCCATCCAGCTCAACTCTGGATTTGGAAGCTGGAATATTGGTCGTGCAGGCTGAGTGCCAGCTTAATGTTGTACTATCGTCTCCCCAGTCATTTGAGGTTATCCCTCATGGGCCACCTTCACTCCTCCCCTATCCCTCTCCTTAACAGAGCCAGCCATCCCAGACTGCTCTTTTGATTGGCTTAGGCCAACCCATTTAAGGAAAGGACTTCTCATGGGTCATTATGGACGTGCAGTCCCAAAATAGAACAGGCAAACTCCAGCCATATTTCAAACCTACATTTAAAAGGTAGCAAGATTGGGTGTTAGAAGTTCAGATCCACATGTTATGACATATGTAATGTAACCATTTTTTTCTTGTTCCAAATGATTCTGATTCTAAACATTAATGATATTTATTTTGGGCAAATCATGTCTTTTATTGTGCAAGGACAAATAAAAGTGGCATGACAGCGACTGGCTTTGTTGCAGACCTTGCCCCTCAGAAAGGCTAATGGTCTCAGCAGTGATATCGCTCAGGCACCCATTGAAACAATGTTAGCAGCTAAACTCTGGAGAAGGCACTCCTGTTAGTTACTATGGTCTTTGGAAGGTTTGGGAGATGTCTGATGCTGTCCAGGCAGATCTCATACTATCAACAGAGAATCACCTTAAATAACAGAAAAAGCAACAAGAGCAATGCTCCAAGTTGCACTGAGAATGTTCCATGTCTGTGATCAATTGCAATTCAAATGCACAACATATGAATGTATG
>JARFYF010000001.1:101647859-101659386 GCA_030265395.1 Rhina ancylostomus
CCCACACAGCCTTCCACAGGGATTGCTCTCTCCACAATACAACTCCCTTGTCCACTCATCCCTCCTTACCAATCACCCTCCTAGCACTTATCCCTGCAACCATGCATAGTGTTACACCTGTCCCTACATATCCTCCCTCATCACCATTCAGGGCCCAAGACAGTCCTTCCAGGTGATGCAGTGCTTCACCTGCGAATCTGAAGGTATTGCATCCAGTGCCGCCTCCTCTACATTGGAGAGACCCAACGCAGATTGGGTGACCAGTTCATCAAGCACCTTCGCTCCGTCCGCCACAACAATGAGGATCTCCCAGTGGCCAGCCACTTCAATTCCATTTCTCATTCCCATATGGACATGTCTATGCACATCCCCCTCTACTACCACTTTGAGGCCAGAAATAGGTTGGAGGAACAAAACCTCATATTCTGCCTTGATAGTCTCCAACCTGACAGCATCAACATCGATTTCTCTAACTTCTGGTAACCCCTCCCCTTTGTTTTTTTTTGTCTTTTCACACACACCCCTTTGTTTTCCTTCATTCTTGTGGCCCATTCACCCTTTCTCTTTCCCCTCCCCTGCCCTCATGACCTACCCACCACCCCCCTCTGGTTCCCCACCTCCTTCACTTTATTCCATGGTCTATTGTTCTCTCCCATCAGACTCCTCCTTCACTCCTTTGCCTCTTCCACTTATCACCTCCTAGCTTCTCACATCATTCCCTTTCATCCCCCCCTTCCCCACCCACCTACCTCCCCATCACCTGAACTCGCCTATCACATGCCAGCTTATGCTCATCCCCCTCCCCCAACTTTTTTATTCTGGCTTCAGCCCTTTTCCTTTCCAGTCCTGAAGAAGGGTCTTGACCCAAAACATTGGCTGTTTATTTCCCTCCATAGATGCTGCCTCATCTGCTGAGTTCCTCCAGCATTTTGTTGCTCAAGTTAGTATGTGGGTATAGAAGCTAATTTGGGCAGGCTAATGAATATTAGCAATTATTTCAAGGAGCATAGAAAATCAAAGTAAGGAAGTTTTGTCACAATTTTACAGAGTGCCAGTGAGGCCATACTTGGAGCACTTCATACAAATCTGGTCTCCATATTTAAAAAAGGATGTATGGGTATTGGAGGCAACAGAGACAAGGTTGAATAGGTTAATTCCCGAGGTGACGTGATTAACATACAGTCATACGAGTCTGAGCAGGTTGGGCCTCTGCTCATTTGCATTTAGAGGAATGAGAGGTGATCTTATTAAAAATAAGGAAGGTATTGACAGGGTGGATGCTTTGAGGCTAGTTTTCCAAATTGAGACATCTCGAACTGGGGGCATAGTTTCTGAACTTGGGATTGCCCATTTAATATGGAGATAAGGAGGAATTTCTTCTCAGAGGGTTGAGATCCTTCACAATTCTCTACCCCATAACGTAGAAGTAAAGTCCTTGAATATATTCAAGGAAAAGGTGGACAGATGTTTGAACTGCAAGAGAGTCAAGGAGCATGGGAGAGCAGGAAAGGGATGTTTTGGCCAAGAATACATCAGCTATTATCTTATTGAATAGCAGCACAGTCTCCAGTCACCATTTATTGTGCTTCTGCTCCTATTTATGTTCATATGCAAGACAGAATTTGCTGCAGCTATTAGCTACTACTAGAACAACCAGGTGCCTTAAATAAACATATTTGTTAAGTTGTCCAAATACTTCCAATACTCTAAAACTCACAATAAACTATTCGTTCACATTGTCTGAGGTTTGCAGTTTCAAACACCACCCAAGTTTGAGCATCTCCAATAAAAATCTTGTCTCATCCCAACATTATTAGCAAGATATTTTCCCATTACTCTAAAAAAAAGTGAAGTGGTGCCAGTCACTGCTACTTAAAATACAATTTGGTATTTACCATTTTTACCTCAATAACTAATCACCATGTGATAAGAACTACTTTTGCTACAAAACATTTATTAAAATGCTTGCAATCATTGCATTTTGGCAGAGTATCAGTGTGACAAATAATCATTCCAAATAAATTTTGCAAGAAACTTGACAAATGACATTTCATTGGGAAAATCTTAGCGGAAATAATGTGGTGTTTCAACATGCATGCAAAATATAATTTTATTCCCTTTTAAGTAAAAGGAAACCCTAAGGCTTTGGCAAGTGTAGCTTTCTAAAACTTTCTGCATATGATACAGCAGAACAGAAAATAAACCAAACACCTAGCAGCCATTAATTCTGAGGCAAAAAACTGGAAACTTGGAAGTTAAATAACTCTTGATTAAGTTAATAATTAAAATTTCCTGACATTAAGGTATTTCTGAATTTTGGTGATCAGTGTGGGCTACTCCAACTCCAGAATTCAGAAATGAAAAGTCATTTCCCATCACTTCTCATAAACAGTCCCTTAAAACAATAGCAAAGACAATACTTTTTTTTAAAAAATCAGATTCATTGCAGAAAAGATGATCATTACCTTCACACATTGTTCAGCTAGATCTCTACTAGTTCTATTATTGAGCTCAACTACAACCAAACGATTACAAAGTGCTTTAATTGCTCCATCCACTCCAACAATCCTTCTTGTGCACTCAGCAGACACATCCAAGTAGTATGTAATGGCACGGGCTGTCACTTCCAATACATTATCAGGAGCACTTTCATCCAGAAAAATTTTGCATAGAGCTGGTAGGAAAGTACGAGGTGGGCACCTACAAAAACCAAACAAAAATTAATAGGAGTTCATTTACTGAAAAAAATACTGCTATAAATTTAAATCATTTTTTGTGTTCTATCAATGGTAAAATTCAAGATGGCAACAGGAAAATATCATCTCACTCCATATTAAGAAACAATTAAATTTTTTGGCACTTCAACGAGAGTTAATGGAAGGCTGCTGGTACACAGCACTCACCTACTTTAGAAAGCAAGACCTTACGAGGCACCTTTTTAACAATCAACATATCAAAAATAGCCCATTTCATCAATAGCACAAGCATACAGATAAAAGGAACTTTTCAATTCAATCATCAAATTTCTAACCTCGTACGTTAACTTTGTTAAATTCAGAAACAAGCAATTCTTTTAAAAATCAGGAAACTGTCCAAAGAAAATAAAACGTAACAGAGAGGTTTCCTGGAATTGCATCCAAAAGCACAACTACATTTCCAATTTTAACCATGTGTGGAATATTGCATTATTGAACTGCAATGACCTTCTTTTCAGAGATTTTTTTAAAAACTTATGATCCATACTAAAATATATCAAACAGCGTAAACCTGCTTTGCTTAGAAAATATTTGACCATAATGACAAATGTTATGGTACCAACAGAAATTTAGAAATAAATGTTAACACAGAAACCTGAGTGGAAAACCTCAATTAGGACAGTTTCCTTTCCAAATTTCTGCAATAATTTTCCCAATGTATTATCAACACTTGAGGACAATTATGGACCACAGCATCTCCATTTAAGTGGCTGTCTGCTGTTCGCAATCATGACAAACAAAGTTTTTGTGCCATTTTTTTTCCCTCAAGTCAAAAATAGCAATGGATACCTTCAGTGGGGGAAAAAGATCAGGTACTACAGATTTTCCTTCACGATCTCTTTTGAAGCTAGACATATAATCTTTCAGGAGGCACAGAATCAAGTCTGCCAAAATGCTCAATGATCTTAATTACAGTGGGAGAAGATCCAGATATTGTGCATACACATATGACAGCACTCATTCAAGTTTTTTTACCTCACTGCTTTTAGGGAGCACCTGATAAGGTCCCCTTACAAATTTTCAAATCTGTGCTCACCAACTTACTGATCAGGCTTCATTTTATGGTCGAGGTGGTTGTGCCAATGCATGGGTCAAGGTAAATATGAACTTGAAACTACATCGATCCAATGTGATAGATTTAGTAACCCAATACCTAAACCTGAGAGGCTCATGATATTCCAAATTTCTTAAAAGACCACCACCCAGGTGCATGATGGAGCCAGAAGATGTCAAACCTTCAAGACAATAGGCAAGGTGACTGCAGTACTATTGCAGCAGGTAAAATTGCAACAGTTTTCTTATTTCCAAATTACTAATTATTACAGTGAAACATATCCATACACAGAAAAATTTCCTATTCCAAACTGAACAAACAGAAAATGCTGCAGGAGATGCAGATTACCAAAAACAGTGAAGTGGACTCAAACATACCAAATGCCAAACCAGAATTAACTATCCATAATAAATACACAGCTAAGTGATCAAAGAGAAAATAATGTGAAATTCTTCCCTATTATGTTCCACGCCGCAACTTGCCAAGTAATTATGCAGCCAAGAAGGCGAGCTTCAAATGTAGAAAAAAATGATTGCCAACTCCACGAATTAACTATATATTCTTCTGTACTCAATTCAAAGAATTAATCTCTTAAAACAAGTAGGCTTACCACACAACCCAATATAAATGGCTTCATGCTATTTTACTATCCAATTGTTTAAACACCTGTGGAACTCAAGAGGTGTGTGGTGGTGTGTGCATCTTTAGGAAAGGAGAAAGATGTGAAACAATGCAGGTTGGAGTCTTAACCAACACTCTCCTAAAATATATTTCAAGAGTTAGGATGAAAAGTGAAATAAATCTTATTAGCCAGGATCACAACTCTAATTTTAAATGACAGGCTATTGTTTCAAGCATTTGCAATAACTCAATGTTCTCGCAATATTTTCTTTATATGAAAAAAAATAAAGAGTTGCAATTGAAGTTCAATTCTCTTTTTATAAAACTCCAAATTAGGAGCAACAGAGTATTTTTTTAAAATCAATTTCTTTAATCTCATCAACCAATTTATGTATTTCATTATTAGTTCGTTTTTTCAATCCAGCAGAATATGAAATAATTTGACCATGGATATATGCTTTAAAGGTATCCCATTGGAAATTTTTTCTGTAGAGTTAGTTGAAAAGAAAAAGGCAATTTGTTCTTTAATAAAATTAAACTAAATCTTAATAAAAGTGAGCTTTTTCCCATTAAATATGCAAGTTCCAATCTACGGGCTATTACCATTTAGATTAATGACTGATTATTTTACTTATTTAGGTGTTAAAATTACTAAGTATAAGGACTTAATTAATTTTTTTACCCTTAATTGATCATGTTAAACAATTGTTTACTAAATGGTACCCACTGCCCTTATCACTGATTGGTTAAATCAATGCAGTTAAGATGAATATTTTACCTAAATTTCTCTATTTGATGCAGTTCCAACCTTGATCTCCAAATACTTTTTTGATATTGATTCTAAAATTCATTCATATATATGGCAGAATAAAAACCCAAGATTAAGTAACAAATATTTACAGAAATTAAAAAAGTATGGTAGTATGGCTTTGCCTAATTTTAGATTTTACTATTCGGCAATTAATATTCGAAATTTAATTTTTTGGACACAAGATTTAGATGCAACTCAATGTCCACGATGGGTGTATCTCGAGCAAGAGTCAGTGCAAGGGTTTTCATTGGCTTCTATCTTAGGGGCCTCGCTCCCCTTTGCGCTTACTAAATTGAATAAACAAATGATTAATCCAATAACCAAACACACAATACGAATATGGTTTCAAGTTTGTAAATGTTTTGGATTGAATAAATTTATCTTCTTATCAAGTCCTATTTTTTCTTTCAACCATCTAGAATTGATCTAGTTTTTCTTTTATGGAAAACGAAGGGAATAATGTTTTTGTGATTTATTCATTGATAACTGTTTTTTGTCTTTTGAACAGTTGTCTATCAAGTACAATTTGCCTCGATCACATTTTTTGTTTAGATAGTTACAGATTAGAAACTTTTTAAATGTTATTCTACCTACTTTCCGAATATCACATCCAATTGAAATTACAGAAAAAATTTTAGGTTTTAACCCTTATCAGAAGGGCTTGATAGCAATAATTTACGATTTGATTATGAAAATAAATTGAGAGATACCGGATAAAATTAAGAATGAATGGGAAAGAGAACTTCAGACACCTCTACCTATAGAGACATGGAAGAAAATTCTTCATTTAGTTAATACCAATCTGTGCTAGACACTCTCTAATACAGTTTAAGGCGGTTCATAGGACCCATTTGTCTAAAGATAAGTTAGCTCTCTTTTATAACCATATAAATCTTATCTGTGATGGATGTAATTCGGAGGTGGCTTCTCTGACACATATGTTTTGGTCCTGCCCTCTTTTGGAAAAGTATTGGAAAGACATTTTTGATATCATTTCAGTGGTATTGAATACTGATTTACAACTGCATCCTATTACTGCAATTTTTGGGTTACCAATGATGGATTCTGGCCATTTATCTGCCTCATTTCGTCGTATGATTGTATTTGTTACATTAATAGCCAGAAGATCCATTCTATTTAAATGGAAAGATCCTAAACCTCCAATTATATTACAATGGTTTGTCCAAACTATAACAGTTTAAACTTAGAAAAAAATTAGGAGTGGTACTATTGATCCTTCTGATAATTTTGAAGAAACTTGGAGCCCATTTATCCAGCACTTTCACATGATGTAAGCAGACCTTTCCGAATCCTTCTCAATAATTTTCTATTCGAATATAGAGGAGCGGAGTTAATGACATAATATTGTTTTAATCAATGAAATACGACAGCCCAGCCTTTGTTTAGTTCTTGGTTAGTTTTTGTTTATTATTACCATTCATTTTGTTTTGTTACTTTTTTTTTAGTTTGGGGCTTTTTTTTCACCCCCCTCATATAATCAAATTTCTTTTAATAATTGAACATGAAAAAGATTTAAGAGATTGGGAAATTCAGATTACATAGTTAACTCTTTATGTTTGTATATGTTAACTGTTATTATTGTATCCCGATCTCTTTATATCATGTGTATAACTACTATGTATATCAATTTGAAATTAACAAAAAGATTGAAAAAGAAAGAAAAACAATTACAGTTTCAGGCAGTGCCATAAATATGTGGTTTATATTTCAATTCTAATTGTTGTGATACTTTTTTTAAATAAAAAGTGATGTTTAAGCCATGGAAACTGATCTGCAAGACCAACAACTAAAATTTAAAAGCATAAACCCCATTTCCCTCATATGCATAAAGGAAAACTGACATGCAAGTTGCAACTGTAGGTTTTAATGCAGTATACAAGTATAAAAACAAGATGTTTCCCTTTTGCACATTGTGGCCAGAAGGAAGATGCCCAATGCATCATTTCTCACTCAATGACAATAAACAGGTGGCAAAAGGAACTGAAAAAATAGTTCCATGAGATGAACCAAACTTCCAAGATTGATATGGTTACCTAGGAAATAGTACTTCTATTCAAAAACACGGCACAGGCAAAAATACTTCTATAATATCAATACACAAGTTGAGGAAATCAGCTTTTTAAAATCACATGTATAATAAAGGAGAACCACCCTCCACTCATGCCCAAATACTCTGTCCATAAATATTTGACACTGCTGAAGTATTTTTAGCTTATAAATTGTGCCAATTATAATTGTGAATTTCGGAAAGGCCTTGCATCTCCAAACAAGAACTTAACTTCTGTAAGTAGCACTTTTAAATTTTTTTTATATATATAAACAGTGACTGTCCTTCCAAAACATATTTAGTTGTTATTACTCTAATGTGATATACTCAAATATTCACAATCTTATCTAAAAATGCCAAAGTTTCCTCACACTTTTCTCTCATTTGTGTTCATTAAAATCCAATAACTAGGTTGTGTTGCTTGATGGCATTTTACTTCAGATGTCGTGGACAACTTGTTTGGGATCAAAAGGAAAGTTTGGAATTAACATTTCAATATCAGGGAGGCAAATAAATCAACATAGTGAGAAGATGAAACCATGGAATGCTATGCACAATAGCCAACACAGCAGGCAATTTAGGTAAAATTAAGTAGGATTGCACCCAGATCATCTCACAATAACTTACAATTTGATTCTACCACCCTGTTGTTAAGAGGACAACACTACAGCAAAAGACTGTCACCAAGGCAAAGAGGCCAGATGTCAGAAAAATATCCATAAGCAACAAAATAAATCCTAGAAAATTTGAAATACAATTAGTTGCTAAATCTGAGATGCCAAACAAAAACAATATAACATGCATCCTGTCAACTCTGTTTTAAACATCCCTACAGGAACACATTCAATGAATCAAACTTGAAAAGTTGGAAGTACAACAACTAATAATATCTGAAACTAGAATACCTCTGAGTACAATCAATGGTTTTGTCAAACTATGAAACACCACTCATTCATTTTTTTGCAACCTGGTTAAAAGGGGAGAGACTGCAAGACAATTGCCGGGCTACCCTAACTTGGAAGGTCCCATTTACTGTCACTATCAGTTTCCACATTCTGCTAAGTCAGTTGCTCTCAGGCACCTAAATGAATAACCTTTAATAACAAAGTCACGTCAAAAATGTTGTCCCCTCCATAGAGGGAAACAGATTGGAATGACTATTTACCTTCCAATGCATATGACACATTCATGCTAAACATTCATGTCACCACTCATGGGCGTCAGGGTAACCTTTCACTAATAATTATTGTATGATGCATGACTATGGTGTACATTTCTGTCAACCTCCAGAGCATGTTACTGCACCATAAATTTTCACCATTGTATTCCTGCATTGCATATTTATGGTCAATTAAAATTTTTAACTTTTGCATTTGTGCATCAAGTATCTGCACTTGGAGACCCAAGAGACTGCAGATGCTGGAATCTGGAGGAACTCAATGGGTCAACTAACACCTATGGAGGAAAGTGAACAGGTGACATTTCAGGTCAGGACCCTTCATCTGGACGAGTGTAAACTCCCATCAGTTTTCCAAGTTTTATAAGTATTGAGGAGGCAGTCAAAGACTAAGCACATGCATCCTTGCGGGTTTGCACAACTGTAAGAAACAAAGCGGTTGAGATCATGGTAGGCAGAAAGAAAATACTTTTTCTCCTCTTGCTGGATTTCCTTGATGTTTGAGGCATTGTACCAAATAGACAGAGAAGTTGCATGCAATTGCATAAGTGCTTGGGTCCACTTTAGCATCCCAATTACACATTGCAACATTCTATTGAATATTAATAAGCAAAACAATTTTCTTTACATTATGGTGCTTAATACTCAGCTATGGTATACAAAAAAGCCTCTCTGACAGCTAAAGCACAAAACCCATATTTCCAGCTTGTAGTTGCCCACTTCTGGACTAAGCTGACCTGTCTTTGAGGGGAATCATTCTGCAAAATGATTCTGTTCCTTTTGCAGCAGAGACCCCAAGCTTCCAGTCATCTATCACATTAGGCCTACATAACTTGTCCTCCCGTACTGTTTGAACAAAGCTCAATGCACATTCAAGGAATAGATTTACTTTTTCCAGTCAAAAAACATTACAGCCTTCCAGACTCAACACTGAATTCAAGAATTTTAGCCCATCAGTCACACCAGCCTTGTATCTCATATTAACCAACATTCAGTTTTTTCTCACCCTCTCTCCTTCTGGAACTTTCA
This sequence comes from Rhina ancylostomus, assembly GCA_030265395.1. Classification (NCBI taxonomy): domain Eukaryota; kingdom Metazoa; phylum Chordata; class Chondrichthyes; order Rhinopristiformes; family Rhinidae; genus Rhina; species Rhina ancylostomus. The sequence continues at coordinate 101,657,376 of JARFYF010000001.1, forward strand.
GATTTCCTTCTTCTTACCCCATCTTTACCTTCTCTAAACAGAGCTTTACACATCTTTCAGCTGACCCCATCATCACTTGTCATTCACTGGCCCTTCACTTCATCACAGATCTCACTTCACCACTCCCTTCAACTTTTTCTTACCTTAAATTTTTCTCAGTTTGAATCAACTCAAAATATTTTTGCTGTCTCTCCCTCCAGAGTTGCTGCCTGACCCATTTAATATTTTCAACACCTGAAATAGTTTGCTTTTATGACCCTCCTCTTTTTGCCAAGAGGGTCCAACAATGGGACAAAATCTGCATCAATACAATGGAATCTAAACACCTTAAATACTCATTGTCACAATCAAACGTAGCAACCCAACTTGCAGACCAGGAAGTGCCAAGCCAATATCATTCTTTGAATAACCCACAAACTCATCATCCGCTGTGATATCAAAGACTTGGTAATCCCAAGAAAAACAGGTAGGATTCAGATCCAAAAGCATTTGTTATCAACTTTCAAGTTTCGCCTCAGAATAAGACCTGACTCATTTCTTAACAACACACAACAAACAGAATTTTCAGGTTATACTGCAGTGCTGTACTGAGGGAACACCATAACGATGAAGATGCCACATTTTAAATGAGATATCAAAATCAGATCCCACATGCCTGTTAAAGTAGACAAAAAATATTTCAATACACTTAAATGGAAAGGCCAAGGTACTTCCAGTATCAGGATCCATATCAATTCCTCAAATGACACAAAAATTAGTCGTTTGCTGTCAATGGCATGTTACTCCAGCCAAAACAGCCTCCCTAGAAGAGACAAATAGATGTAAACCATTTCCAGACAAACAGTGACAAGCAAAGATCTTTCTTATAATACCTTGGAATAATATGTCAGCAATGGTACAAGCCTCAAATTGATTTCCATTAACTTCATTCAGGGCTGAATTTGCTCAGACTGTCTGGTGTTCCATTTTATTACTTTCCAATCATGATCACCATCCCCCTTCCCTGACCACATACTCTGTGCAACCAGCATTAACGACATTTTTGGCAAGCAGATCAGGAAATACACAACTAAAGCAAATTAAGTACTGCAAAGAATCAACCAGATATATTAAGCAAAAAGGCCTAAAAGAGAGATGCAATACACTTCAATTATTAACTGAAAGCAATAGATAGCCACTTTCAAAGATTGTTAATTCTTTGATCAGAAATCAGTAAGCTTTGTCAAACTGAATAAGAGGCCAGCTCAAAAGATATCATATTGTTTGCTAGATGAACAAAACTCACACGATGCATTAAAATTAATTTCAATAAATGTTATGACTGAGAAATAAACCATGCTTCTAAAGTTGAATTTAAGTAGATAACAACAAAATGGATATTCTGTTCATTTGACACCCTGCCAGATTTATGCATTTCTACATTAACAACAGACTTCAAGAATGACATCCAAGTCATGAAAATGTTCTACGTTATACAATTAATTATATTTATACTCACATAGAAGAACTCAAGATATTACACAGAAGTGATATTATCTCATCTGCCTGAGTGTTATATCTGGATAGATGAGCAAAAGTTCAACAAAGAGAAAGTTTTAAATAAGTTCGACCCAGTGGACTGAGAAAAGGAAGCAGAAAAAGCAGCTAATTGATAACCTCAGTTTTAACAACCAAGGTGTCTGTGAGATCCCACATGATGTTGGAGATAATGAAACAAAAGGTTAAAAAAAGGGATTAACCTGGGTAATGAATGGACTACCTCAATGTACAATACAAAAGCACATCAAGAGGCATCAGACTGAACAGCACAGTTCATTATAACATCAGCACAACATCCAAAGATCCCCACCATCTGGGCCGTGCAAGCTTCTCGCAGCTACTGTTGGGCAGGAGGTACAGAAGCATGAAGTTCCACACCAGCAGTTTCAAAAACAGCTACTTTCCGACAACAAATTGGTTCTTAAGCTAATCAGCACAACCCTAATCTCTGCAGTTTAGTAATACCATAACT
>JARFYF010000001.1:101712830-101730019 GCA_030265395.1 Rhina ancylostomus
GCTATTGATTCAAAAGGTACTTTTATTTATTTATGTATGTAAAGCAATTCTTTAATCAGATTCAACAGTTTATATTTTTGAAATCAAGTAGATTTTGCAATTAATGCGTTATTTTATCGATGTTGGATTCAGGGTCAACAATGGAGGAATAAACACCAAGGTGCTGACAAAAGTTCTTTCAAAATGATATTTTTATTTGCCATCATATGTTTGCAGCTGCTCTTTTATTCAACCATTTTCTGGTTTCGGTTCTCATCCTCAACATTCACACAACCATGGCATTTTTGCTGGCAAGGCAAAACAAGTGCATTCTTAGGTCAGAGGTACACAAACTTGACTGTAACTTAACACATAAGTAGCATACTGATCCACTGCCAATTCAAAACCGACCATAACAATTCTCGCTAGGGCCTCCATTTTCATCGTCAAAACAACTGGATACTTGTATTCTGCCCCTGCACCATTCTCGCTCAATGCCTATAGCAGCCTTGAGTTATAGATTTCTTTCCCATCAGGATACAAAACACTACTCGTGTTTCTTTTACTCTATCGTCATATGACAGACCTCCCTTGGCAGTTCACTCCCCCTCAAACTCTGGATCAACACGTCTCTAATCTCTCTCCTAAAAGACCCTCTCCTTCTCCTAAAACTTCATTCTTAACATATTCATGAATATACATCTTGGCCACATCAAGACTCAATATACAGTTTGCTGTCCTTCTATCCTCTATTCTAAAAATCTTCCAAGCACCACCTTCCTCATTGACCAATGTTGGTTTTTGATTCCCAATATTCTCACCTAAAATCTGCATCTTGTTTGTGAATCCCTCTGTGGCCTCCCTCTTGTTCATCTTCTTTCGTACTATTTTTGATTCTCTCCTTTTTACTTCTATCCTCACACTAAAAGAGTATTTCTTTTTCCCTGATAATACTTAAAACCCATCTCTTGGTCACCCATCCCAATCTCCCTTTGGCCATTTTTCTTATACCTCTGGTACAACAATTTTAATGCAGGAAAGTATATTGTGTCATAGAAACACGGGGTGCCATTTTGAAACAATAACACACAAATCCCTAAACCCAGCCACTAAATTTCACATTTCTACTGTTTTTCAAATTTTCCATTGTGAAAAATTTGCTTAAAAGCAGTATTTAAGTAAGCGACATACCAATATTTCCTTCAAAAAATTTTATGAAGTGTAGCTGTATCAATGAAATTTATTTTGCACGAGTTTCTTTTTTCTAAATATGCATATGCATGTTTTATATTTAGACCTCAATCCCACCAAGGAAGAAAAATTGCTTTACTAACCTAAAATTAAATGGAATCTATCGGTGTTGACATCTTCTGGAGACTTCACTGCACTTGTCAAAGTGGATTCGTGACCCAGCATTGTTGGAGTTACTGGTCTAGATAGAGAAGAAGAGTCTTCATCCGAGTCAATCAGTATGAAGTCTGTGCTGTTCAGCCACAATGCTGTGGCATGAAGGATAGGAGCCCAAGAACTACAATAATGTGGCCTTGCACTCTCAATGGTTTCGGAAGTATAGAAGGCACCACCTAGTCATGGAAGATGGAATATATTAATGTTTGATTAATACCTTAATGACAGATTCTCAGAATTACTGGATTAAGGGGGAAAAAATTATTAGAAATTACATCTGTAATAATAAATTCCAAATATTCAGACAAGAATTTCATAATGCTCCAAAAAAGAAATTTTAATGATTGAATTATCACAAAAGTTATGTTCAACACAAGGCACTGCTATCAGCTGGACTGGTCACTGGACTGAGTGAAGATCTTAATTATTTCTAGAATGTGTGGTGAGACAAAGTTTCACTGCATATTGGCTCTAACAACACTATTAAAGCCAGACAGAAAACAAAATAATTAAACACTGATGGAACCACTAAACTGACAAAATAAATTCCAAGAGCTAGTTCTGAATCTCATTTATTATCAGTTCAGTGGATCTCAGTTGGCATAACATGTTGGTATCACATCTGTCTTTGTGATGACTCATTTCTGACGACTCTGTCAAACCACTTTCAAGTAAGCCAATCGTGGAGAGATGAAACATTAATGACCAAGAACATTTATATTGCACAACTGATGTGGAGCAGTTAAATAATACCAATATTTTTTGTCCATTTTCTGTTAGGTTTCTGTTCATGTTAAGCTTACCATTCCAGGAAAAAGTGACACTTATGTTCTGATCTGAATGGTTAATTTTCTTCACATTAGGCTTGACCAAGACGATCACGGTAAGCCTGAATGTAAATCTGCTGGAAAACTCCACAAGCATCAGTTTTCTTCCTCCTCAAGCAAGGGCTAAATGCCAATAGTTACCCAACAATGGGATCTTATAACTTATATAAAGCATACATATCAAATCTCCTCCCTTCTTTTGGAAACCTTTTGAAACCTCCATCGTTCTTCTTCAGGCAAACCACTACAGTGTTGGTTTACTATTTAATGACAATCATGGATCCTATTCTCAACAAAAAGCCTTGATTTTCCAAAAATTTGTGTAAAGGAATAAGGAATTGCAACGAAGACTGATAACTTAACCCTTCTTCCAACTCAGGGCACTCAAGCCAATTTTCATAAGCACATGCTATGCCAACTCAGATTAACTAAACTGGTAAAAAATTGAAAATCAGAACAAGATCTTTGAATTTTATAGCTTAGTACAATATTACTTGGAAAGTTTGTCCATTGGGGTAAAATTTAAAAAAAATACAGAAGTATTTTGTATAGCAATAAAGGGAAAATGTCTGCTGTTTCCAAAGCTACAGGAAGGTTATGAGATTTGATGACTGCCCACTGCAAGCAGATCTTATGAGCAGACAGAGGTAGAAGCATTAGTTAGCCTGAATGCTTCTAAACCAATCAATACCAAGAGAGTTGTAATTCATGTTCTAATTCAGTATCCAAAACCTACAATGGGGATTTTTGGATGAGAACTGGATTTCACCAACATGTGCTCACAGTCAGAGAGTTTGGAGTTTTCAGAAGATTATTAGCAATGCCAAAGATCAACTGACAGTGCTTTTAGATGAGAAGAACATTAGCTAAGGGAATCAACTGCATGGATAAATCAGAATGTTTAAAATTGTAGCTAAAGGACAGAGCAAAGAACTGAATAATTCTTAATTCAATAGTAAATATTTAAAATGTGATTTATATTTATGGTTAAAATATAAAGGGGCTGCAGAAATAGCCCACCAACATATCAGTTGCTGGTGTTTTACACTGGTAAGGCATGGCATTTCAGCTGCACTTCTGGTCAATTTGCTCCTCGTAATTGAATCCACAGGTGTTTCGACAAAGCACGAAGAAGAGGTCAAGGACTTCTGTACAAGTGCTTTCTTTCACTTTTTAGCAGTCAGCATCAAAATAACATTAGCAAATCCAGTGAAGACCTTGAGTACTCTTTTAGCTTGGAAAGGTGGAGAACTCAACTCTAATTATCAACCATCTTTGTACTAAAAGCACCGAGTGGATTGTGACATTCCATCTTAAAAACATCAAAACCTTGAAGGTGCAACACTATCAAATGGAAAATCTGTTTTAAAAGGTGTCAACATTCTGTTAGAATACTTGTTACAATTTTATTGATAAGTTAGATGACTTAACTGGGGGAAAAACCTAACTGCTACAACAGTTTGTTACACAAACTGTTAATGGATTATAAACAAAACAGGTTGTGTCTTGGTTAAAATTGTGATTTGCATCATCAAATTCTTATTCAAAGCTGCTCTACTATAGGGACATCAGTTGAGCCAGCCACGTACACACACTTCAGAAAAAGTAACAATATCAACTAAACTAAACAAATGCTGCAGTTTAAGCAAGATTAATGAGTATAAACATTTTTACCTCCAGCTGGAAGCTGATTGGTATATTCTGGAGACAAAGTGAGAAGAGCATGGTCATGCAGTACTGTCAGCCAAAGTTTACTCAGTGTTCCTAATTCTGCTTGGACCAAACCGAGAAGACCATCTCCAGCAGAAACTGCATCCCGAGAGACTTCAGTTGCAGAGCTTTCAATCTTTAAGAACTGCTTTTGTCTTGGTGCACACATTTTTTGCCTTTCAACTGTGACAATGTAAACCTGGCAGGAAATATATACGAGTGCTAAGTGAGCTAACAGAAATGGGTTCAATGGGAAATAATCTTCTTGAAGATGGAGTTAGAATGTTAAAAGTCTCACATGTTTCATTACAGAATAAATTATCTTCAGATTACTTAGTTCAAAAATATTTAAAGCTAGATATTGACTTTTCAAATCTTTTAACAAAATGAAATTTTAAAAATAATAGCATTGTTTATAAGACCATAATAAATGGCAAGAATCACTGCCTTAAAATAAGATCCTGGTTTGGATCTGCAACAATGCACAATAAATAGCTCTTACTATGTTATCACTACTCCTTTCCACACTATAATTTGACTAATGTAACTTAAAACAATAAATCCTTTGGTTTACATCTCTTTCGGGATCTCTATATATCTGTCCACGTAAAGTCAACACTCCTTCCATTCCTTATTCTGCTGAGATTCTTCTCTCCCAATTTTTTTCATTCTATTTAATTCATTATTTTCCATTTGGATACTAACTTCCATTCAAGTCTATTCCTTTGCAATTATATTTTGCACAAAAGCTTTTCAACTATTCTCTTGTGCAGTTCATTCACCCAATATCACACCAATGCCTGAATTAAAATCAATACCATTTCACCAATATTTGCATGCTGTTCTAAAAATCATCACTTCCAGCTGCATAATGGTCTCAAAATATATTTGCCTATTATAATTTAATTCTTAACTGTCCTGTCATAGGATTTTTCATCCACTTTTGTGACCGTTGTCCAAGCATTAATACCCATCTCCCTAGACATTAAAATTCAATTATACATCTCCAAAAGCAATCACTGTCCAGTCATGATTCCAGTGCCATTTTACCACTATTTATAATCCATCTTTATTACTTTATAACAACTCACTACCCAAAACTGATGATTCATTCCAAACTAAATACTGTTCTATTGACATTATTTGCCCAGTTCCTAAATGTTTTTTACACCACTACCTAAATCATTATAAAACCATAACACTGAAATCATATCTTCTCACTTTCTTCAAACATATCATTTTCATCTCTTTATCATCCAATGCTTGTGAGTAACATAAAAAGATTCCTTACAATAGCCAGCAAAGACAGTATTTAAAAACATGCTAACAACTGAAGCACCACTTCTAGAAAAACAAACAGAACAGATTAATGACACAAAAAATTGAAACTGGGGTAATAATTTGCATAATCAGGACAAATAATCAAAACAAATTTCAAATTCCATAAATCAAATTGCACAAATTTCATCAGCTTAAATCGCTGCTTATGAATTTGCTCTCTTTCAATACATTTAAACAAAATTCATTTGTCTTAGTAATGAAAACTTACATCAAGTAGGCTGCATTAACTAACCAGAACAGGACACCTTTGGTAATATCTCTCAATTTTTTGGCTGGAGTCCAAAAATAATATTATTGGAGTGGAGTGGGTTGAGTGATTTAAAAAAGTGATCACAATCTTGACTACATTGAACACAAATTAATCACTTTCAATAACACTTAATGAGAGGATACCACTAAGTTATATATGTGGGATTCAATAAAATATTAATTGTTTTAAAATGTTAAATAATTTCAGGTTTGTTACCTTCTGAAATAGTTTTTTTTAAATGTTCTTCATGCTTCTGATTTTAGAGATGTTTAGAAACATTGTTTTGGATGATTCTGATAATCAACCAAGCTAGGTGTAACTTAGCTAGATATCAAAGTGATTTTCCACCAGTTTTATGAACAGGACTCGTTCTGCAGCCTGCCCACGTGCCCCACTCAGCTGTCCTGCCTTCCAACTATCTTTCTCATCTGATGGATTGACAATCTTTTGGCTGGAGTTTAGAACTTTAGTCATGAAGGTTTGGAGTGACTTTTGGAAGTATGTTCTCACCAGGTCATCGGGACGAGTTCACATCATTCAATAGTGAGTTTTTGTAGCTCATCCTGACCAGAAAATGGGGGACTTTATCTTCATTTTTTTAGTAACATGTGTAATCAATAGTTTTTTCCCCATAATCAGGCCAATTTTAAGTGCTTATTTGAATTTGTAGCAATTGACACATACTTCTGCCCATGCTTTCAGAACAGCCAGAATCTCCATAGTTGAGGTACTTTCATTGTACAGCTGATTCTGTGCTTCTTTCCCAGCTTGTACTTTGGTCAAGGATGTTGCCAGCAGCTGATGAACTCTTCGAAGATCATTTATGTCACTCACAACTCCACTTCCAATCCAGGCACTGCAAACCTAATGAAAAATTTAAGACAAGTCTTCAATTTAAGAGAGGCCTTCAATTCAAACAAACTGTTTGAGTCCTTCAAATCCATTAAGAATGTTGTACGTTAAATGCCAAGTTGCCAGTCAATCATGAGTTCGGAAATTCACTTCCCAGAAAAGAAGCTCTGACAGCAAATTCAAAACATCTTACATTCTCAGGTCCAGCAGAAAAGGATACCTGTTAAGTACTGAGGAACTGAGGCTCTGCATGTCAATTCAACAAAGTTACAGTTAAAAGCCATTGTGTTTAGCAAAGATAACAGCCTATCATTGCAGCACAGAGCTTTTGTTCAATTCACAGTACCAGGTTTTCTGCCAGTCAAGTCATCAAACTCAGCATGTTAACTGGCTCAATGCAACATTATTTTTGAATTTTCCCTCTTTGCCTGTGAATAAATGCACTTTGGATGGATTTGGATGAGAATGTAGCTGCCATGATTAATAAGTTTGCAGATGACTCCAATTGTGATGGTGTAGTAGACAATGAAGAGGGTTAAGTAAGATTACAACAGGATCCAGATCAACTGGGAAAATGGACCAAGGGCAGAATTTGACTCAGACAAGTGTGATTTGTTGCATTTTGTGAAGTTAAACCAAGCCAGGACCTGTACGATAAATGTCGGGGCCCTGGAGAGTGTTGGAGAACAGAGATACCTCTGGGTACAAGTACAAAGTTCCCTGAAAGTGGCAACATAGGTGGACAGTATGGTAAAGGTGGCATTTGACATGCTTGTCTTCATCAGTCAGTGCACTGATAACAAGAGTTGCAATGTCATGTTACAACGGTACAAGATGTTGGTAGGACCACACTTGGAGAATAGTGAGCAGTTCTGGTTGCCCAGTTATAGGAAGAATGTCATTAAGCTGGAAAGTATGCAGATTCACGAGGATGTTACCATGACCAGAGAGCTTAAGTTATAAGGAGAAACTGGACTTTTTCCCCTTGGAGTGTAAGAGCCTGAGGGGCGACATGAAATAGGTATACAAAATCATGAGGGACATAGATAAGGTCAATGGTTACACTGTTTTTCCTGGGGTAGGGAAGTCTAAAACAAGAAAGCATTGACTTAAGGTCAGGGGGAAAGATTTAAAGGGGACCTGAGGGGCAACTTTATCCACACAGACAGTGGTGGGTATGTGGAATGAGCTGATAGAGGAAGTGGTAGAGGCAGGTACAATTACAATGTTTAAAGGACATTTGGACAGATACATAGAGGAAAGATCTGGAGGGATATGGGCCAAACACGAGCAAATGGGATTAGGTCAGGTTGGCAATTTGGTCAGCAGGGATGAGTAAGGCTGGAAGGCCCACTTCCGTGCCATATGACTCTGAACAATTACTTCCCTAGTTAACTTGGCATGAGTTTTGTTGGGACTATGCAGAACCTATCCACATGGAGGCATTTGACTGCAAGGCTCTATGATCAGCAATTGATCAGGATCTCTTTACCTTTCCTGATCCTAAAGGCAATGCATCCAAATGCAGAAACTGCTTAGCGTCAGGAAGCACAGAACAAATCTGGAAGATACAAGAACCTCCAAGTCTAAATACATGCAGGTTTTACAACTGAATTTATGGGAGACGCATCTCAATCAAATTTTGATGCAATCCTTCCAAATAAAACTAAATAATTCATAGAAATGACAATTCACACCCTGTTGAAATGTTTACCACAGCAAAAAAAAGTACGCAGTACATAACAGTGGATAAGATCACACGATGCACTGATCAAGTTTCCCCGGACTATATTAAAGACTGTTAAAAGATCATTTAATGCTACCATTATAAATCTAAACTGATGAAAACAGTCAAGCCACTTGCACTGAGAATGAGGAATGACTTAACAGTATTGTACAATAAACTAATGAAGTACTTACTTGGCATGCCTTGGCAGTAACATCAGGTGGGGTATCAATAGTGAAAGCAGGTCTCAGTGCTGCTCCAACCTGAAAGCCAAATTAGAATGGCATAATGATATTTCCTTCTTATAGGAAGCAATACAAATCATTAAGGTTCAAATACATCTTCAGGGAACAAATCATGATATTGCTCCACTGTTCAAAATGGCAGAAAAATAGGGCATTAAAAAAAACCTCACCATTTCAAGGCTACCATGACATTCCAAGGATGAGGTGCCACAATATATCACTTTGGTCTCATCTCCAGAATACCACAAAAATCTTTGATATGAGGCAAGTATGGGAGGTAGAACCCTGCTTCCTTTTTTAAAAAAACAGCACAAAATCAAAATCTTATCATGGTTTGATATGCCTCTGCTCCAAAAATAAATGTTATTCTGCGCAGGAATCAATTTCACAGTTCATCTCCACACCATTATTACTGCGTTACCAAGTGAAGACTGCATCATCATAACGTAGTATTTTTGTTTTCAGTTTTGATCCCCTCCAACACCATTCCCTCCCCCCGCCAACTCCTCGTCTGCTTTGTTTCCATGTATCAGAAGCCAGTGGCTACTTTGGTACTACAGGAAATGGCCAATCTTTAACAGTGAGAAGCTGCAAGATGTTAACCCTACCTTCATACATTAGCATCATGTGCACTTGTGCTGGCAGGAGTGGTGTCCATCTTTATCCTGACAATAACTTAAAACTTTATATTGCCATAAGACTGAAATTTTTCCCCCCAGATATTAAAAACTCCGAACCAAGTTTGAGTCAGAGATGGAGATTGAAAGGAAGATCAAAGAACTAAGTGTAAATAAAGCAGAGAGGGAACAAAGCAGATGAGATTTGGAAGAATATTCTAAAATGTGAGAATGAATAACAGGCTGCTTATAAACTTTTCCAGAATGGTATAATACATTTTGAGTCACAGTTTCAAGCAGAATTGAAATTAAGAAGGATTCTCAAAATACAGAGCATAAAAATATTTTAACCCATATTCCTTTCTCCTACTTGCTACTTGCAAGATGCTGCTGTGGATAAATTCATTCCAATGTTTACACAACAGTCATTACATTTAAAATAAATTTATTATCTACTAAAGAATACAAGGTGAATAGATGGCATGAAAATAGCAATTTAAAGTACTTTGTCACCTACATTTGCTTGGTATTGTTCAAGGATCACATGACCAGGGAACTCTGGTTCAGGGACATTTGCAAACTTCCTGATGATGACAAGTAACATTTCAAGACCAGATAAGCGCAGCGCATTACTGTGATCTGTAGCAGCCATAAAAGCCATGCGGATTAAATCTGCGAGATGCACCACCAAGAAATCACCTGAAAAATAAATATAAAAACCATGTGCACTTTATAAGAAACTTTACAGATGAACCCTATCCAGTTCATATTAAAATGAGCATTGGTACAACATCCCAGGAGGAAGCTACTCCTCCTTTCCACCCACCGCAAGGCTTAATCTTTCAGTTCCTTACAGCCACTTACTTTGAAGGCGCTTCAACTTCTTTTCCTGAGCTGCAGTCATATCAAAATGAGCAGCATCTATTTTCTCACACTGGGTAATAATTCGACACACACATTCTGCCGCAAATGCCCTGGTTGGCCAGCGTGGTGCAATCATTGGCCGGAATTGGTCATCTTTACTTGAGGTGAATATTGTTTCATCATCTCCCCGTTCATCCTCCTCTTCCTGAGTAGTGTCTACCAGAGCAGTGGTGGTGAAATCTGAGGTAGCAATTATAAGAATTTAGAAAGTTTTTAAGAGATGTATTAACATGCATTGACCAGTGAAAATAAATAATTGCAGCAAATAAATGAAAATCTAAAATTAAGTTAAATTTGAAGCAATTTTCATGTGTTGTCATTTGTAATGTTGCACACAAACCTAACTTACACATGGAACTCTCAAATTTAAGACACACCGGAGTTCCAAGTCTTGATTAGATACCTTTGTCATTGGAAAGCAAACTGTAGAAGATCACCCATGCTTTTCCATGTAATTTTAATCATTTGGCTGCAAATCTGCATAGGCAAGGCATTGAGAGGTCCACTCAAGTGTAAGATTAAATCTAACAGCTTAATATAGCCAATACAGTTCGATGCAAGGCCAAATACTTAACCATGTTTTTCCAGATTTGTTAAGACTATCACTGCAAATGTAACAAGTTGAAACACGAGTCAAATACTGGAAATATTAAGCAAATCATCCTGATGTGGATAAAGTAGTGAGCTTGGCCAGCATGATAAGGTCCAATGTGAAGGCAGATGTTTTGGTAGTAAATGCATTCAAGCCAATTCCTACAGGCATGGCTGGACCCTGTCGAGCTCCGGCTGGACAGCCAGGCTCTGATGCATAGTGACAAGTACCAATTTCACTTCACCTGGGCAAATGCTAGCAATAAGAGGGAAAAAAAATCTTTGAAGTCAAAGTAAAATAAACCAAATTTCCATTTTTGATAGGGTATAAAAGCTTCACATACTTAAAAGTTGAACTTACCAGCTGAGGCAGATAAAACATCTTTGCATAACTTTAACCAATGACCGAGCTGTTCAACTGCCATGGATGATAGGATATGACTTAAAGTTTCACGAATATCTTGACGTAGTTGTTGGTCTGATTCCCTATCCAGTAAGCTGAAAAGGGCTCCTTCCAGGCCAGTTTCACTGATATTAACATCTGAAAATAAATCTGAATTTTAATTTTACTAAATTAAAATGTGGATCTCCTGGCACCTTATTTTTGCGCTTCTCTTGCTAAAATATCAACACATTTACAAAGCATTCAAGAATCTTCCCATTTATGGAATTTCATTTTCATGATAACAAATACTAAAATTATCAATTCTGACAAAGTGTATTGATCCCAAATCAAGCATCTTACCAAGCTTACAACTTCCTTTATTGGATTCCTTAGCAAGAGCCATGGCATATTCTAGCACCTCAGCAGCTTCCTTCTGCACGAGCTGGCATAAGCACGCAATCACAGCACGTCTCAACAATAGGTGTGAACTACAAAGGTTTACCTAAAAGAGAAAAAATCCTCTGCAATATGAACTGTCAGACTTGGGCACAGATAATTGCATTTTCTCATCTCTCAATAAATAAAATGCAGCACTAAACTTAGAAATATTCTTTTCCAAACTTGTCATGACCATTGCCACAAATGTAACAACTTTTAACATGCTATTCACATGCAGGTAATATTAAGGTACTTACCCAAATCTATGATAATGGATCTATCACACTTCAGTATAATCAGCAATCCTGTTAAGAACACTTCATGGCAATCTATTCATAATTCAAACTACACTGAACTTTTTTTCCCATGTTAGATTTAACATGCATCTTGTCCCACCTACTATGATTTAAAGTAATTCATAAAAATCCAGGGTAATTCAGATTTTTGTTGCAGGGTTCTTTCATTGTTTAAACTTAAAATTATTCAACTTGAAAGTCTTAATAAATTCAAGAAAGATCCAAAAGTTGTTTTCTTCAGCTGTCGGAAGAGGTCCTTACATAAATTAACAAACAATTTATCGAGTGAGCCTTTGTACACTTTCAACAATGTCCTCAGAAGTTAGATGAGGTTGTGTATGTTCAAAATTAGGCACTACAAACACAAGTAAAACCTAAAGCATTTTCACTCAGCATATGTTAATGCTGGCTAACCATATGTATAAACTCAGGACAACAAGCTGCTTTATGGCTTACTTTTAAATTGCAGGGAGAGCTTTACAAAATCTACCATTTGCTCAAAACATGGGTCATTATATTATGCTTCTACTTTTTGAGGATATGCAACCAGGCATACTAATGCATATGCATTCAGGGGTCGGGAAGTAGAAAAAGAGATGAATTTGGGAAAAGTGCAAGTGTTTTGTTTTAAGAAAGGCCATACATTTGTGGAACTGCATCCTAGTAGCAACCGAGAGTCTACCCTCAATAGCAGCCAGTGCACAACTGCTTCTCTCTGGTTCTACAGCCCTGGATCAGGCCATTCCAAAGTACAACTCCATTTCTAGTCAATAGAATTGTTACAGATTGGTTAAGGACGGAAGCCTGCATTTTCCAGAAGTCACCCCAAGATACTCTCTCATCTAAATATATAATGTGAACAACATTTAATCTTTTCCAATCACTTCCTCACCAAATAGATATGCGGATGAGCAGAAAGCATACCCCTCAGTTTAGACTTTTGTAACAGTAGTATTGGATTTAAATAGAGTTGAAATTTGGTAGAAGTCGATCTGCAAAATTAAGCTAAAAGACGAGCAACTAGCTACACACGACCAAAAAGTGGCAAAGAGAAAAAGGCAGAAGGCTTTCAGGACTTTTCACCTGACAAAGACAAGGATGAAAAATCTCAACTGTCAACAGATGCCATGATAAAGAACACCATGACTTCAATGCACAGAGTTCTAATTGTTCACATCTACAGTTTCTATCTTCACCTTCCTGTGTTCATTAAAAATCATGCTGGAACATGCTGTGGCTTAGCAGAAAAAGTTGAATCTAACTATTGGGGCAAAGTAATAACAGGGAATGTTGTAAATAGTTAGGTCAGGCAGCATGGCTGAACAGAGAAACAGAGCTTATGTTTCAGGCCAATGAACCATCATCAGAACTGGTAGAAGAAAACAAGTCTCAAGGTGGAGAGCCTGCATGCACACATGCATTGGGAAGTGGGATAGTGCTGGAAGGTTTTACAAGTTTTCTTTCAAGTACAGCACTTATACTTTTACAAGATTACTTTCTTTCATCTGAGGTTATACAAAATGACACCTCTTGTGTGGTCTACAAATAATTCAGTGATGCAACTAATTGTGAATGGGTGTTACCATGCAAGTAATCCAATTCAGATACTAGAAATTAAAACCTTTCATTTGAAAGAGCATTCAAGGTAATTTTGAGATTGTTTAATGATAATGTTGTACAGTCTTAAAACAGCTAGATTAAAATCAAGCTTTGGCAACCAAGTTAATGCACATGTTTAATTCTGTACTTGCCTACATTTAGAAAGAAATATTGACAGTTAACTACCAAGCACAAACAGGCAAATGTTAAGAGGTCAACTGAAGGCAATGCCTTTAGCCTAACTATTACCGACTGCAAGTTAGTCTGTGAAAACCAACAGCACAAATGACATATGATAGTATCTAAACCAATGATGACAGTGTCTTGAGAAAAATCTGCAAAAAGCTATCAAAATATATTCTGTCATCACAAACAAGCCTTTGAGGAACTTTTTGCACAATCAAGCAAATAAAGAAAAAAGCCAAACCATTTGCAGCGTTAATCTGCAGTGGTTATTGCCATCTTTATGCAGCCTGCAGGTGCAAACAACACTAGTGAAAAGGAAGTACATTAGAAAAGTCAAATATAGCAAGAGCCAAGGTTTTAAAATCAGTAGGAAGGTTATGTCACACAGTGTATTTGCATTGGGTTTGCATGCCCAGCCAAGTTATTGTTAGATTAATTAATAAAGGCAGAGCTAAAAAAAACAAACCAATATTAAAAAGTATTCAAACACATCAAACCAACATTTGCTTGTGGGATTGGTGGAGGGACACAGCAGGTGGGTGTAATGAGGGAGGCAACCTACCCAAACAGAATTATCCAATAAGATTTCCTGCACAAAAGAAATGACAGACCCGTCACAATAACACTCTGGTTAAATCACATTTGTTCAAGAAATGGAAACAGTGATACCAATCAATATAGCTCTAGCAACAAGTTAGCATTCCACAAAGCATTCTCTGCTCCAAAATATAGTGAATTGGAGAAGAGACTGCATATTATCATCATGACAGAAAAGCTATGCAGATATGGATGAAGGATTCTTTATGCCCAGAGTGCAATGCACTCTTTGCAATTCAATCCATTTAAACACAAAATGGTGTTTCCTTTAAATTCATCTTTCAAGAGATAAAATGAACACCCATCTCAAGGGAAGGTGATAAACCTCCTTCTTGTGCTGGTAATGTTACTTCCACAATGCTTTAGGAACCCAGTGACAAGGAAGGGCGATACATCTCCAATTCAGGATACTATGCAAGGTGGAGATGAATCTGCATGTGTTGGCGTTCCAATATACTCAATCCCCTTTGAGATACAGGAGACCATGGGTCTATGAGGTCAGAGTGGCCTGGGCTAGTATTTGTCATGC
Source organism: Rhina ancylostomus (assembly GCA_030265395.1). Taxonomy (NCBI): domain Eukaryota; kingdom Metazoa; phylum Chordata; class Chondrichthyes; order Rhinopristiformes; family Rhinidae; genus Rhina; species Rhina ancylostomus. Next base: position 101,727,330 of record JARFYF010000001.1, read on the forward strand.
ACTTTGCAGGTGATATAGATGCCAGCCACATTGCACTAGTGATCAAGGGAGTGAATGCTTTGGGTGCTGGAAGCAATGCCAATCAAATTGGTTGTTTTTTGTCTTGAATGGTGTTGAGTTTTCTTGAGTTTCTTGAGAGCTGTGCACTATATGCAGTAAAACTGCAGTTTTGCTGATTCACAGGTTATGGAATTGTTACCTCTCTCTATTGCATAATAATTTATCGTTTAGCATCCACACAGTCAAGAACTGCGTCATGACCAGTTGGCACTTCAATTTCTTTTTAAAGAGTACACCTCGTGCTGATCCCTGCAGGCCTCTCTGCACTGCTAACTGAACCAAAAGTGGATCCCTTGGCCTGACAGCAGTGGTCAAACAAGAGATATACTGTGCTGTGAGTTTAGGATTGCAATTAAAACAATTGTTGTGCAGCTGCTGACAGCCCAGGTTGCTTCGTGGATGCTCAGTTTTGATCTGAATCTATAATGGTGGTGCAACACAATATTATAGACTGTAATCATGTTGTGAAGATGGGACTTAGTGGTTGGATTGTCCTTATGCACAATGGTAAAATGCACAAAATAAAACTATCTTAAAATGCTTACAATGTACCACATTATGATTGAAATAAATACCCTAGGTTATGAACAGAATTTTAATCAGGGGTCCCACGTCAGGTTAGTCTACATATTATACTGTAATGTTAATTTTGTGCATTATTTTTATAACAAGCTCCTTAAACATAAATCTTGAAGCTCAGATCACAGGAAAGGGTACAAGTGAGAAGGGTTTTGATTTATGGTTTGCACAATTTTACAAATGTAGCTCACCAAATTCACATGCAAATACACATCAACATGGCATACTTACACACAGACTGGGGACGAGGCTGGAAAGATTGACATGACGTGGTGCAAACATGTGCAACTGCTGGAGGCAGGAGATGGCTTGTGTCTGTACAAGACAGTCAGGGTTATCCTGCATCGCTGCACAGCCAACTAGACAGGAAGTTCTTAACAAGGGGACAGATTTGCTGTTACCTAGGAATTAAACACACATACATTTTAATTTCAATCCACACTTTTTTTCAGCAATTAATGGAATAAAGAACACTAAATATGGTAGCTTACAATGCAATCATTTTTGCAGTGTTGACACTTTTGAGAAAGAGAACCTAATTCTAACAAGTTATCAGTGCAATGCATACAAGAAAAATTCTAATGCTTTGGAATGAGTAAAACAGCATATTTAGATACAAATTACATTAATTCTTCTGTTAAAATAAATATATCATGAACTGAAGATGAAAAAGTCATTTTATTGGATTTCAGAATACAAGAAGATGATTTGCATCTGGAAGTAATTTCTGGTAGCACAGTCACTAAGTGTGTGTAAATGCAACAACCAATCTTCCAGCACCAGTGACACAGAACACAGGATAAATGAACAGCAGCAAAAGTTGAAGGGCAAAGAGGCCAAAGTACTGGGAGGGGTCCCATTGATCTTTTCAATAGGCAGCTAGTTCTACAATGAAAAAAAATCATCCCACACAGCACTGTTATCTCAAGTGGCTCCATAGAATCTCTCATCAAAAAATACCACTTTCTCACTGACATGTTGCCTCCTGGAAGCATCACCCAAAAGCACCCTTTAAGCTGCACATGTCAGTTCTCTCTCAACATCATCTATTTTGATTCTTGTGCCACCTCAATTCTCAGAAAGTGCTCTTCAAGCATCCTGTTCAGGATGAATAGCAACTCTCTTCAGTTAAATACTGACTAAAGTTTTTCAACTTTGCTTCCTCACCACTGACTCGATACCTCGCTCGGAGACTGTCCAAAATTAAACTTGACTGCTTGCAACCTTGGTGCTATATCTGACCACATTTCTGTGCCATCACCAAAACTGACGTTTCCACTTCTATGACTTCTTCCCATTCTGTACACACACCTCTGCGCCTTGTGCTGAAATGCTCATCCACGTCGTTATTAATTCTAATTCCTGTCCTGCTCAATTTCTCATCTTCTATCCAATACAAAATTATGCTCACCTTGAACTGATGTTGTTAACTTGTTTACAAGCATGTTAGTGTTTGCTGACCAATAAGGGTGCTTGTTCAAAGGATACTTGAGTTTTAAAATCATAACACGTTAAGAATTTCCTTCCTGACCTTGTCTAAGCAATCTCTTCCACGTCTACAAGTCTTCTTGAACTCTGCAATCCTCCAATTCTGGCCTCTTGAATATCCTGAAATTTAATTGCTCGATCGTCAGTCTCCTCAGGACTTCTTTTCCTAAGCCTTGTGGCCTCTCTGTCAGTTTCCTTTTTAACATGCACCTTAACATCTACCTTTTTGGCCAAGCCTTTGACAATCTGTGATGATTCTCTTTGTGGTTTGGTGTCAGATTCTTTCAACTTTTGTGTTTAATAAGCAACTTTGGAAGCTTCAATATATTAGAGCTGCTCGTGAATGCACGTTATTGTTAATTAGCCAAGAACAGATCAATATTTTATAAATACCAGCTCCTTTAGGTGGAGTAGCTATGCATTTTACTACACAATGATCAATTTTGGTCAACCAGAGTTGGCATTCTATGTTCAAAATAAAGACAACTAAGTGTTTTGCTTTTACAGGACTTGAGGCTGAAGGCCTTCAAGGTCAAGGAGATCTCATCAATGCTGACTAAAGA
>JARFYF010000001.1:101744102-101761556 GCA_030265395.1 Rhina ancylostomus
CTTCTAAGGAAGTCGATATATGACTGTGCTTCCTTGGCCATAGCATCTACATGGTTGGACCAGGTTAAGCTTTTGGTGAAAGTAGAAATGTGGCTTATTTAAATTTTTCCATATCAAGATAAACGAGTCTGGATACAGAAATCTTTTGCACATAAGTATTTTGAAAGTAACAATAATTGAGAGTTGCCATTTTTACTACAAGAAAGATTTAAGATCATAAATTTAAAAAGCTTAATATTGTACTTTTCTTAACCTTGGACCATTCTAAAATGCTTTGCAATTGTTCACCCCTATTGTAATGGAGAAAACCAACAAGCTTTCAGTAACAGCAGAGAGTTAATCTATGCTGAGAGTCAACTATTAATTGTAACGCTGAGGAAGCCTACTCCTATGAGAACAAAAAACCTGCAGGTGTGAGCAATATGAAATAAAAGCAGAAAATGCTGGAAACACTCAGCAGATCAGAGTTAAGGTTTCAGGTTAAAGATCCTGGGAAAGAGAGAAAACAAGCTAGGTACAAGCTGCAAAGATGGTGGTGGGTCTGTAGTGGGGGGTTAATGAATAGGACAAAAGGAATATCTGTGGTAGGGAGACGCCAGGATTACCATGGGGATAAGTAATATAGGTCCTCTGGTTAAATGGATTTATGGGAGGTTGAAGTCACCAATGTATTCAAATGGCATGGCTGTAGGATGTACCCAGCTGGTCACCAATATCACCATCACAAATGAAGAAATGGTCAATACTGATGGAAATGTATAATTAAAATGGCAAGCGATAGGAAGGTCAGGGTCACCCCGACCAACTGAACACAGATGCTCCACAAAGCAGTTACCCAATCTGAATTTAACTTCTTCACTGTAGAGGAGACACCATTGTGAAGGCAGTACATTGGATAGAACAAACTGCAATTCTGTCACTGCTTCATGTAAAAGGACTATTTAGGTCTCTGGATGGTGGGAAGAGGTGAAAAGATAGTGCTGCATCTCCTCCTCCTCACATGTCACTTTGACAAATCTGTCTGTGGCCTCCTGCACTGTTATAATGAAGCACAAAGCAACCTTGAGGAAAAGCACCTGATCATCTGTCTGAACATTTTGCAAGCTTCTGTGATAATAGCTGAGTTTTTATCTCTCTGTTAGCACAGCCTACTGGATGTGGCCTGCAGCATACTATTTGCTGTACTTTATATTTCTTGGTCTAGATCATCACCTCCCAATTGCCCCAGGAACTCATTTGACTAGAGAACCTACAGAACTTATCCCCATGGCCACCATGATCTCACACCATCAGATATTCCCTTGGTCTTACTCACCCCTCACCTACCTTCTCTGCAACTTTATTTTAACTTGTTTTTCACTTTCCCAGTTCTGACAAAGGGTCTTCCTGAAACATTAACACTGTCTCCCTCCCCACAGATGTTGCCCGACCTGATGAGTCTTTCCAGCATTTTGTTTTGACCCACTGAGCACAGGCCTATGAGATCTTCTATCATGAGCTAAGTAGGCACATATCTTAATGCTACATCCAAAAGTTAATGTCTCAAACAATTCCTCCACAGAACATTAGTTTAGATGAAAACCTGGAATGGACTTGAAATTTGTACAACTTTCTGACTCAGAGGCAAGAATGACAATTAAGAGCACACTAATTATACCTTAAACAAGACTCTTATGAAATTTTCCATCAATGCTAACACCAATGTTTCTTAATAATTGATTATTCCTTCAATTCTACAATTCAAATTTCCCCCCCACTTCTGTTCTCCTTCACATTCATCTTGATAATTTATTTCCCTTTTCCCAGTAAACAAGAATTCTGAAATGAAGGAAAGAGGAAAGATTCCCAGGAACTAAATTTTATCTTACAGAAGAACTAGAAACTGGTATTCGCATAGTTTGTCTGGATTTCAGAATAGGACTCCAAATGTAGCCATCGGAGACAAATTGATAATTATGAGAACTCAAGAATACACGCAACTCTTCAGTTCTAAGCTCAGCAGTGAGAGAGTAATTCATGATATTTGTGAAGATGTTATTTTTGGATTGACAAATTATTATTTGTTGGCAAATACTCCATAACCATCTCATTTTTGAATATATTGTAGGCTGTATGTAAAGATTTTTCTTCAGCGGGTGATTGGGTAGAAGTTTTTGGTAGAAAACAAAGGAGAAAATATATTGCAAAACTTATCTGCAATTTGTTTCGAATACAAAGTCAAAAATGGCTAAAGCGGAAAAACTGACAGGAAATGATTCTTGGTTTGCAGGAAACAACTTGAACAGCTGCAAAATATTTAGTTGGAAAGCAACTGAAAGAATGATGGATTGTCATTTACTGCTACCAGTATAAACCTATCAGAGGATTTCATGACAAAATTACGAATTAATCCATTATCAACAAAGAACAGCAATGGCAAATAAGAAGTTCCATTTGTGTCAAAATACTCAATTATTAAAACACAGGCAATACCTGAACATGCAACCAGACCAAGGAGTAGCAACAAAAACACAACAAATGCTTTCATAAGCAACCTATTAGACTAAAGATACCGTATGTGTGGTTTTGTTAGCCTGACCTCCTAACACATTTCCCAACATAATTGATTTTCTATCCAACAGTCATTTGCAAATTTGGTAATTGAAATGTTGAACATGCAATTGACAAAGAAACCATAGACATTCAATAAATGTGCAACTTAAATTTATAACTACCTGTTGTAGTGCTTCTGGCACAATATGTTTAGAGTAAATTAATTTCTTCAAGTAAAGCCTCAAAAATATTTAGTGCATCAACAGTTATATTAAAAAACAAAAGCTAGTGATAAATAATCATAGCTGTTGTTGGAACACCAAGTGAGTAAATTCCATTATAGGGGTTTTCAGTCTCAAAATGTGTAAAACAAATCAGGCCCACAATGACCAACAGAAAAACACTGCACAAACTTAGTCTAACATTTATAAAAATTATCACTATCCAAAATAAGTGATCATTTTCTAACACAAAGCACGATATCGTGATTTCCACAATCAGCTGTGCTTTTGATAAGTTGAAGTTTTCCCAAAGCTTAAGTATGGGATGGCAGCAAAGAGGAAATAGAGAAAATTCATCATTTCAGCCAAAAGGTAACTAAAATTATTTCTTGCATGAGTTTGAAAAATAATTAGCCACCACTATCTTCCTCTTTTTCTGATCCTCCATTTTGATAATTTGGTACTTGGCCAATCATCTCAATAGATAAAAAACAAAAGTGGCATTTTACCAAATCCAAACTCCACTGTGCCTCATCCCCCAATACATTTCTTATAAATTTATGAGAATATTCATAAATCCGTTCAAAGATAATAAGAAAAAGAGCTCCAAGCTGGTCTTTTTTGCAGAGTAAATTATTTTCAACCAATCCACAGAAGAAACAGCTTAAATTCCTACATTTAGTTTCGAGCATCAAATGAACACCACATTTTTTTTGGTGTCAAAGAAGGAAATGTTGTAAATTCCTCCTAGCTTGTGTTGATTGATCAGTTACCTTGTCATTAAAACATAAAAAGAGTGAGGTAGGCCAGTCATCACCCTGAAATTGCTCCACCTTCCAGTAAGATCATGGCTGATGGAATTTTGACCTCAACACCACTTTCCTGTTCTCTCCCAATACTGCATGTATCCATGTACTTTAAACATCTGTCATCTTTCTCCTTGAACATATTCTCTGTAGTTCTCTCAGAGAGAGGGCTCCTATGCCTGACAACGAAAAGAAATTTCTCCTTACCACCATCGCAACAGTCACTTCCTTTAAGAGTATAAGTTGTGGGGACTCATTATCCTTTCGCCCAATTTATTTGCCTCCAATCTTTTTCTTGTGATAACATCATTCCTCCCTCTCTACAGCCCCTTGATTGACTATCATTTATACCTTTCCACATTCTCCAATTGTTGGGACATTATATCCACAGTTAAAAGAAATGAAGTAAAATTTCATGAGAAACCGATAAAGAAAACATTTACATTATTTTATTACAACTTTAACCCAGTAAATACTGTAAATGCACATCAGATGAGACAGTATCTTTATCGCACCTACCTTCATAGGTTTTAGGTGGCAGTAAAGCCAAGATCTCATATAACCGTTGTCTAAATACCATTGATGCGGTTTTCAAAGGAGTTCCATAGGACTTGTTAAGTGAAGGCAATCTAAGAAAGAAAAGATTAAAAAATCATTTTGTCCCTTAACATGACAGAGAAGCAATTCACTTGTATTTCTTCCAATTTAGTGTACTTCAGGCACATTATAGCCTTGTGTTACAGTTGTGTTTTCTACTTCAGTGTTATTCCCTCTTCCTCTGACAAATATCACATAAAAAAATGGTATGGTATAGGGAAGAGAAGAGAGGGGGCTTTATTGCAGAAAATGCAAATATTCATTTAATTATTTATTGTTGATTATGATACATAAATAAGCATAACACTAACATTTCACCAGTTGCCTCACTCAAAATTTTATAACCAAAAGAATTTACTGTAACTTAAAAGTTAAACAATGCAAATACCTTGATAAATGGCTGTTTAACTGCTAATATAACTTACTCTGTTAATAAAGCCACAGCAGACTTAAGTGGTGGAAGGAGTCTCTCAATTACAGCAACAGAAAACAGATCTCCACAATGTAATGCAAAGCTTTTCATTGCTTGGAGAAGGGAAGAAAGAACAGAAAAATCAGTACATAATTTAAAAATCTTGAAACAGCTATTTACAAAATGTATTGCAAAATAAAATCCTACATATGTGAATGCTTTGCCTAGATTTAGTGCCTTTAATGCTTCTGCTTTTCACCCAAGGTAGCCTTATGTCTTGTTACTTTAGTTGGACTCTGCAGGTCAATTTCTACTTTTTGATTATCCAAAATTAACTTCGTCTAATTTACCGCAGTCAAGATTTATTAGCTTATCCACAATACTTGTTCACTGATACCTGCAATGATACAAAACCTTAGAACCCATCCAAGTTGCGCAATAAAGAGACAAACAAAAGATTTGCAGGAAGATGACTGCAGCACACAGCTGAATCAAGATTGTAAACAACGGTAAATAACTTTCCTTAGCATCTGCCACTTAACTAAATATTTGCTGCGAAACTTTCTTTGATTGTATTGGTAGTAAAAATGAATAGCAACATCGCAGACAGGCAATGGAATCAACTCATTTTGAGTGGATGATTTGTTAACTCACGCAACAAAATAATTATTGGATTCAGGACTTGCAGATTCTCTCTCATAATTCAGTGTACACTCTGCATAACATGTAAGGTGCCAAAACAAAAGGAATATTTAAAATGGAAATTAAATCAGTATATGGATTGGAGGGGAATTTAATGAGCATTGTGGCTTGTCTTCTCTAACTATGTATAATATCATAGCATCTCAATTCTGTACAACTTGAAAACAAAATGGGTTTGAACTTTCAGTTTTGTATTTCATAAAAGCTTAATTGGCATCCTCTCCTGAATCAAATGCAGTTTTCTCCCCTCCTAACAAAATGTGTTCAAAGAACATGCATCAACTAATGGAAATTAACTTCGAACAAGTCCACTGATTAATGACAGCTGCATGTCTTACCACACAGAGCTCCTGCCCGTTCTTCCAATGTCACCTGCCAGGTGAAGCAGTCCCCTCGATTTATCTCTGTTTCCAAGTCCTTTGGAGATTGTGGGAATACACTTTTCCAAAGCAAAAGAATTCTTGGAAGATGGTGGTGAATGACTGCTGGTCCTGAAATTACAGATTGATTTGAAAATCTTTATTATTTTAAAATTTGCAAGCACATAAGAATGAGGAAATAATGGATAAATAGTACTTTCGACAACATTTTTTAAAAAATGCCAACGCTAAAATTTGTTGCACTGTTTTACGTAAGATGACAGCAAGTTGAAATGAATGAAATTTACACTTGTTTAACAAATCCAGTTAAAAGAAACATTTAAAAACTACTCCTACAAATTTTAGTCTTAAATATGTAATGTGGTTTGTTTTACCAGTAAGGCTTTGGACATCATCCCACGATCATTTTAGTAGCAGAGGCACAATCACAAATGTCTAACAGACAACTTTTCTCAAATGTGTGCAAAAGGCCACAGTTCATGGTAGTTTAAACTCTTGAAAAACATTGAAATGATGTTATACACAAGAGTGAAATTTGTACAAATGGTGCCTTGAACTGGAATTGAAACAAATGTACATTTCATTCACTTCAACTTGTCATCTGGTTGGTATTGGCAGAAGTTCTACTTCAGAATCTTATGCATTTTTTTTTCATTTTTACGTGCTGTAAATTTCAGTCATAAAGAGAAATGCAGGCTTAGAGATTGAGTGAACAAAGGGTTAATGTTGTTAAAACTGATGAGGGAGGATGTTGATTTTTCAAATATCAATTTTAATCTCGTCCACCTTGATATCTTGAAAATAATTACATTGTTATCAAAATATCTGCAATCACAAGCAAATAAACAAGACAAAGTTGTATAACTTGCTGTGGCATAACAATCTTACCTAGCGTCATGAGTGCAGAAATCAGAAGCCAACCAGCCTGTGTTCGTTGCACTGAGAGGCGACTGTTTTGGACAGCTGTACACAAAATCTCCTCTGCTTGAGTCATAATCAACTTGAACACAAATTTAAAACAGTAAATGTGCACAAGCAGGAATAAAATCAAGTTGTAAAAACAGTGCAGCATAACATAACAATAACATAAGACAAATGTGGGGAAATAACTTTCACAGTTAAGGACTTAGCAGTAAATAACAAAACTATCCTCCGAAAAACAAAGGAAAAGAAAGATGGAAGGCTCTAGTGTGTTAAACATTACATGTATCATAGTTATAAAAAGTTGAAGTTGCAGCATTCCATTATTACAGATCAGCACAAATATTGTCAACAAACCCACAGAAAAAAGTGGTGCCGTTGTTATTTAACAAACTGACCTCTCCCTTCTAAAGGCTGAACCCCAGATCTGACACCTCCTCATCGTTTCTTCTGGACTACAACTGGTCTTTGAACAACAGACCATGCTCTCCAAATAGTCATTTACTCTGGAGATCTTCACTCTCAGAGTCTCCTAACCGTACACTACTTTCTCCTGAAGGCTCACAAGCAGAAGTGTTCCAGCAAACCCATCATTTCAGCCTGCTCTTGTCCCTCTGAACTTCTATCTTCCCCCATGTTTCTATCCAGCCTCTTATCACTGACATCCATGACATTACTGATGGCAGCTACCACTCCAATAATTTACAAGTTTTGGCATCCCAACTAGTTCATTTTCACCATGGGCCTCTGTACCTCCAACCCACGGCTGAAAGGCCCTTCAATTCTTCGTTGAACAGACACCCAACCAATAACCTTCTTTAAACACCATCCTTTCTCAGCTGTCAACAATGCTATTATGTCAGTCAGTGGCCATTGGTATCAGCAATTTCACAGATATTACCTTGTTCTGATCATCCCTCCCCCTTCTCTGCAACTTAAACCATGTTAAATTTCTAAGTTACATCAGTTCTGATGAAAGGTCATCATGCCACCTGTCCTACTAGCAATTTCCAGCATTCTTAATTCTTATTTTGTATTTAATAAGAAAACAAGATTAAAATGCAGATCTGGACTTTAAAGGCGGCAACATCAATCTTACTCAACAGCTCTAAACTCGAGTTATTTCACGTATTTTTGAACATTTGAAATTTTTCTTCCAAGAATATATTAGCAAAACCATTACCTTTCCTTTCCCATGAGGAATGCCCAATGGGCAATGTTGCACTGCTCCTAACAACGCTGCTATTGCGAAACTGAAGCCAGTTACTGCCTCAGGTGATGACCGGAGAGCATTCAGGCGTTCAATGCAACGATCCAGCAAAGGAGAAACCTTGAATGGCAGTGCCACTGCAAAACAACGCAAGCACCAAGCTGCAGCTAGTCTTGCAGAAAGACTTGGATGAAGCAGCACTGAAATGACTTTGTCCAATACACCTGACAGAAGAGGAGAGCGTATTTAAACAATGCACAAATGAGAGTTAGCATCTGCACTTAATAAATACTTCATATTCTTCAACATCAAGTCCAGATCTCTATTGAAGTATTTGAGGAGTCTTTACATTGGCTTCTAGGTGATTTGTTAAACACCTGAACCTCCTGTGTTGGACCAATGCAACGTGGGCACAGATGAGGAAACTCAGTCATCCAACTGAACACATCCTTTCACCTGAACTTATTAACAGGAGTTCTTCCCCCATCATCCTTGCTCTATCCCAACCCCATTCCCCTCACTTCCAACTGCATCTTCGTTAATTCCAGAGTTTTTACCTCAAGTATTCCCTGGAAAGACTAACACTGAATGCTCCATGCATTCTGCATAAAGAAAATGCTTCCTAATGACAGCCATTTACCATTTTCTATCCACATCTACATGTCCTGTGGTAATCAACAATTTAAGTCCTGTAATCCATGAGAAGACCTAGCTTGTCATCCACATCCAAAGTAATTGATTAAACTATAAGCCATCCCCTTAAGCAGGTAAAGTCCATCTGCTCTCTCTTTGGTTCTCTCCTCCCATTCTCTGCACCTCAACTTATATTACCTCAAATTTTTCTCACTTCTGATGAAAGGGACATGGAATCAAAATACAAACACTGCCTGACCCCAACTTATCCAGCATTTATTTTATAATTGGTGGATTGGTATTAAGAAATCCACAGGAGCAAATACAGCACAGACTTACGTTTGTTTAAATATATTTTTCCAATAAGTAGTTGCATACTTCAAGGCATAATTATTCAGCAGAACATCATTTCCATTTAGTCCAAATGATACAACTCGTAGGCAATTGCTCTATGCCTTGGGAGTGCATTTAAAACTTTACAATGAACATAATGAATGCTGTACAATTCTTTTATTTTCTCTGCAGGGCATGGTTGTCAAGAATCCATCGTACCTAGCAATACAAATTCTTAGGATTCTTTTGTCAGCAGTATTGTGCCATAAATAAAGATATTTTACAAATATCAATATTCAGATGAAAACACTGGAGTAGATTTGCTTAGGTTAAAATAATGGTATTGTTGGAAAATAAGTGTGCACATAATTTCTGATTCTCACAAGAACAGGTGGTAATGGTAGCATTTTGGAAAAATAACTGACAATTAAACTGAAGGTTCCAGAACTTATATTGGTACTAAAATTAGCACAAAAGTGAACAGAGCTGATGAAACACAGTCTTGACCAACTTAAAATCAAGTCTATGATAAGAATCTGCTGATACTTTTGTATATAAAAAGAACCACAGTAAAACAATGATAATCCAGCACCTCTGGAACTATGGTGGTGCTGGACTGGCAGATTTTCTAGATATTGTATATTAATCCTATTAATATCCCAATCTACTTTTAACTCACTTTTTTTTTACTTTTTGCACAGAGGTATAATAAATTTTTCGGTGAGCCAGTGAATTAAAAGGAGTCCTAGAAACAGAGCCATGTTAATCAGATGCCAAACTATTGGATAGTGTAATATCAGAATGTTACCAAAATATAATTCAGCCAATTTGCCGCAAACAAGGGCAGGAAAAAAAGGACATTTCCAGAAGGCATAGATGACAATTAAGATTTAACATCCTGAGTACCTCAAGAAAGACAATTTAGTTAGCTAATTCAAAGAACAAAAGAACAGAAGTAGGAACAACTATTCTGTTCCAATAATCTGTCTGATGCATTTTGTGAGCAGCATGATTGATCCACGGTGTTTACCCAGCTAACAGCATTTCCACAGCGTTTCTCCACATGCAACTTGAGTGTTGTATCCATATAAAATTGTACAAAAATACCTCTGTTGACCAAAGTGCCTGGGATCTGCAATTTTTAAATCCAAAAATCAGAATTGTAAACAAATCAAGGACAGCCATAGAGCTTCACATCATATATTACCTGTGGTAGAATCCAGAAGCAGTGGGGCAGCAGTGGAACCAAGGGCCTGTATTAGACTACCCAACTCTTGAAGGGCACAGACAAGCACATGCTGGCTGGCAGATACATCCATTGTACCCACTTTCATCTCCACATTACTGTCACTCATTGCAGCATCTGGCAATTAAAATGAACTTAAATTGATTTGCTGCAGATATAGCCTCAAACTAAGAACACCAATGATGCATTCAGAATTTTAAAAATGGCAATATTTCTGCATTAGTTAATTAAATAAACCCAAGCACTCAGGCAAACCAGAGCACAAACTCCGAATCTCTGCAATGGACGATGGAATTAATTAATTCCAAATGTGAGGCAGTGTCTCATCTTTCAGTCTTGACAGAGGCAGTATGGAAAAGCACATGCCATCAAAATTACATTTTAACCTCTCACTCTTTACTGAGCAACAAAATAAAGCAAGGGACTCAGAAAGCGAAGAAATTAATTAAATCTCAAGAGATTAAAAACCTGGATGTTTAAATACCTGAACGCAAGCATATTTTTAAAGATAAATTAATTCACAGAGTGGACATAACATAAAGATGCATTGGTTTAAATATGTTTTATAAAGTTCAGTACCTAATCCAAGCCATTTCTGCATTGTATTGTGACAAGATATATTCAGAATGGAAAGGTTCAGAATGTCAAAAATTTATTCACAATCTACTGTTTTCTTTCAAGGTCTAATTTTCTTTTATTCATTTTTCAGCATGGAGGCCTAACTGGCTAGGCCATTTATTACCCATCCCTAACTGCTCTCAAGAAGGGATGGGGAGCTGTTACCTTTAACTGCTACAGCCTTTCCAGTGAATGCCTCAGTCAAACAGAAATTGGGTAGGAAGTTCCAGGATTTAGAACAAGTAGCAAATACAATGGGGATGGTTCCACACACCTCCTACACTTGCTCTTCTTGGTGACAGAAGTCATGGATTTAGGAGCTACATCAGAGGAGGCCAGGCAAAAAACTAGTGTATTTCATAGACGGCACACGCTTTAGTGATGGTGCCATGATGGTAGAGGCAACAAAATGTTCAGATTATTGAACGGTATACCAATCAAGCAAGCTTTATCCTTGATGGTGACAAGCTTGGGTGTTGTTAGAAATGCATTCATCTAGGCAAGTGGAGAGTATCCCACTACATTCCTGACTTGTGCCTTTTAGATGGCAAAAAGGTTCTGTGCTATCAGGAGAGAAGTCACAATTTGCAGGGCACCCAACCTCTGATTTGCTCTTGGCAGATAAATGCCAGTGTGGCACTTTGCATCAGAACGGGTTAAGATGCAACTACGTTGGCACCTAAGTTTTAGGTATGCCTGGTGATATACCCTTCTGTATGCCTCACTGAACGCTAATCTATCTCCTGACTTGATTGTAACAGTCAAGTGATAGATATACCAGGCCAGGAGGCCAAAGATTGTGGTGAGAGACATTTCTGCTGCTGCTGATATTTCACTGCACCTTATGGATGTACAGGAACAATGATGAAAGGCAATGAAACCCCAACTCAGAATATATTCTGTGCCCTTGATACTTCTACCACATGTTGAAGTGTTGATGCTTCAGCTAAGGTAGGCCAACTGATATTATCAGGGTGGTGGTTTTCTTCTTCATGTTTAACCTGATACGAAAAGACAAAGTCTGGAGCCAATGTTGAGGACTAGTCCAGCAATCACACACATTAACATATTGTTAAGAAATACACCATATATAGCACAAAGAAACAACATTAATGTTCAGGTATTATGTATTGCTCATCTAACAGCCAAAATCACTCTAAATGTACATGCAAAAAGGCATGCTTCATACCTACAGCCTTCTTCTGTTTACCCACAGCCTGACAGATCTCCTTTGCTGCTGCAATCTGAGCTTTCTCTCCAAGTAGATTTCCCACTGTGGCCCGAAGAATAAATGAAACACAACGACGACAGCAAATGGCATCAATTTGAGTCTGGGTAGCTTTTGGATGGGACACTAACTCCAAAATATGTCCAAGTAGGGAAGCAAAGTTCATTTCCAACCACTGACCACCAAGCGTAGAAACAAATGTAACATAAGCCTACAAAAGACAGATTTGTGAAATTTCTGTAGGTTTCTTATTTCAATACTGAACAAAACTATTTTAAAGTAACATTACATGAAGCATTTAGTTATTTCCTTCCATTCCTACCCAATACATGGTCTTAACATCATTAAGTATATTGCAAGAACAATAAAATGTGTAAACTGCAGCTCAGTTGATCACGCAGAATTCAATCAACCATAAGATATAAACTTATGTCCCAGGACTTGCATCCATTGGAATGATTATTTGGTCAATTATTAGATTTTGCTGTTTTATTTTAAACTGCATCACTAATATAGTGTAGCATTTCATTCTGATGCAAGGAATAGTAAAAATTCTTATGAGATAGTTGGTGCTCAGGTTAGACGAGGTTGGCTGTGATCCAGCACCAAAAGTGAACAAAAATAGCCCGAATTTAAGACATAGATAGAAGAAAAACAAATATCAACAAGTGTTCTTGGATTTTCCATATAACCTTTACCAAACTCACTTGTTTCCTTGGTAAATAAAACTGTACTTAAATATGCAGCTAGAAGGTCAATGCAACTAATGATTTCTCAAAAAGGCAAGAACCAAATCTAACCTGAGTTACTCCAATCCTAACATCCCGGTTCACAGAGCTGGATCCTTTCAGCATCTCTCCACTGACACGCAAGAACCCACTGCCACCTCGCAGGAAGCCAGAAGCTAGCAAGTCCATTGCTTCCTCCAGTGAGATTTTACGAACTACTTGTCTTGCACCTGGAGAGAAATATGAACATTTATTAAAAAACAAAAACCAATAAACATGGTGGCTTACAATAGCATTTCTTTCCTCAATATATTTTCCAGGTTATTGACTAACCTTATAGGCAATACTGAACCGAGAGACTTGCTCAACAAATATATTGGCCTATGCTGTTATACCAGAATTAAAACTTCAATTTCATGCAATATCAGTAAAATTGGGATTCTTGGCTTGTTTTGAATATCAGACTTGGGTCCAGAGAGTCTGGACACTGATTCTCAGAGTTTGGTTTGCTCTTAATTCATCAGCAGTGGATGAAATAAGTAGCGTTTGTGAAAAACATGCCCAATTCATTGTGGATTACAGGATAATAGAAAGTAGTAGCTGATAGCTTATCAGAATAAAGTGATGACTTAAATTTCATTTTACAAGGTGCACAATTAAAGAAAATCTCAGAGACTTCAAGCTACTGAGACAAAGTAACAAGCACTAAATCGCAGAGGGCCAACAATTACTCTCAAAGGTGACTTGGATACTAATTATCAAGGAAAAGGAAGTTACATCACAAGTAGAGAGAAGTGATGTTCTTTTGGGGGAGTAATTTCAGTGTGGCCCAGATTGTCAAAAACATGATAATCAGGGGCAAGATGAATAAGTGGGGAAAATAATCTCAAGAGCTAATAGTTATGAGATCTGGAAGAATGGGAGAATTAGACAAGGTTAGAGAAATGGAGATCACCAACCTCATGAGAGAAGGCGTTAATAATTTTAAATTTGAGGCTTTGGTGGACCAGAAGGCAATATAGATCCAAGAACAAGAGTAATGGTAATGGGACTTCCCAGTGGATAGAACAAAAACAAGATTTACATATGTTGAAGGTTATCTAAAATAGCTAAGTCTTACACAGGTGGAAGATAGCAAGCTACAATTACTTAATAGGACACAAAGCCCTGAGGTGACTCAAATCATATTTCCCTATTTCCTTACAACATGGGACGCAAGTCAGCCCATTATATCTATGCCAGTGGGAGGAAAAAAAGGGGGTTAACAGAGGCAAGGAGTTACTGGAAGTTGATGCCATCAGCTTGGAGACTAGCAAGACAGAATATGAGGTGTTGCTCCTGCAACCTGTGTCTGGCCTCAAAGTGGCAGTAGAGGAGGCCGTGGATAGATATGTCAGTATGGGAATGGGAAGTTGAAATGAAGTGGCTGGCCACCAGGAGATCCTCGCTGTTGCAGCAGATGGAGTGAAGATGCTTGAAAAAGCAGTCACCCAACCCGCGTCGGGTCTCACCAATGTAGAGGCGGCTGCACCGGATGCACTAGATGCATAAATGACATTCTCAGATTCACAGGTGAGGCCCTGGAAGGAAAATCTAGGGCCCTTAATGGTAGTGAGGGAGGTGGTGTAGGGGCAGGTGTAATACTTTGCATGGTTGCAGGGATAAGTGCCAAGAGGTTGATCAGTGAGAAGGGACGTGTGGACAAGGGAGTCGCACCCACCTCCCTTCCCCCTCTCACCTGCCAGCTTGTGCTCCTGCCCCTCCCCCCACTCTTTTATTCTGGCTTCTGCCCTCTTCCTTTTCAGTCCCAATTAAGGGTCTTGACCTGAAACATAGATTGTTTATTTCTCCCCATAGATGTTGCCTGACCTGCTGAGTTCCTCCAGCATTTTGTGTGTGTTGAACCAATTGACAATGAAGTACTTGGGATGTAGGAGGAAACAGGAGTAACCAGAGGAAACACTCTACAATCACTTGGTGCAAACACCAAGCAGACAGCACTCACAGTCAGTACTGATCCTGAGTTGCTAGAGTGGGCCACTGTGCCACCCAATACGCTACAACAGAGTTCAGACTGCATTATGTAAAATTAGAAAAGCAAATTAAGAGAGATTAACATGTCTACCAAGTACAAAATGTGTTACACATTACTGTGTTAACGATCTAATTTAAAATTTCACATTTTGCATAAAAGAGATGCACAATATATGGCAAGCTGAACAATTAGATTAACCAATGTCATAAAGCTTTTTAGCTATTCAATTACAAGTTTGGAAATTCATGTTCCCACCTTCACCAAAATCACTGCTAGTAAAAGTTCAAGAATCATCAATTTTACCAAATATATTAACCTAGAAATAAAGCTCATCTTGTTTGTTAGTTTGGTATTTAAGCTGTATTTCAGAACCCAAACATGTTTAAATAAATTAATAAAACAAAATTTATGTTTGCAAATAGATGGCACCCACCTGTGCCTTGCTTAGGCACTACAGCCATAGCCAGAATAGTTCCCAGCAATTTTGATACAGAGACACGTACATCATAACTGGAACCTTCAAAGGCTTTAAAACAAAGCGTAGCAACATTTTCTAATTCTGTTGTCCACATAAATAGAGCTTCTTTCTGAAGTTCCAAAAGGCACTGAAATACAAAAATACTGTCAGTATCCACTGGAGCAGTCATAGCAACAAGTCAATCAGAACTTTTAAAAAAAAAGCACATCTGGAACTAACGTATTAATTCTACTAACAAATCCTTCTGATGAAGAGCTCAATATTAATAACTTCAAACCAAATACTTAGCATTCTGAAACAGATTTTGAAAATGAATTGCTGTTCAAGAATTACTTTTTTTAATGAAGCAATCATCACACAAGATCAGCTAAAGCCAGCATTGCTCAGAACATCAACTCACGCAAAAATGTTCATGTGGAGTGGGAACAAAGCAACAAGGAGACGGGATTTAGTACAGATAAGTGTGAGGTGATGATTTTGGAAAGTCAAACCAGCGTAGGACTTATACTATGAATGGTAGGGCACTAGGGAGCATAATTGAACAGAGGGACCAAGGAGCACAAGTGCATAGCACATTGAAAGCAGCATCACAGTTGACAGGGTGGTTGGTGAAAAAGGCATTTAGCACGCAGGCCTTCATCAGTCAAGGCACTGCGTATAGGAGTTGGGATATCATATTGCAGTTGTACAAGTTGTTAGTGATGCCGCACTTGGGAATACTGTATACAGTTTTGGAACCCTATTATAGAAGAAACATGGTTAAACTGGAAAGAGTGCAGAGAAGATTCACAAGGCCTGAGTTACAGGGAGAGGTTGGCCAGACTTCATCTTTATTCCTTGAAACATAGGAGAATGAAGGGCGACCTTATAAAAGTGTTTAAAATTATGAGAGGTATAGATAAGGTAGATGGTAGCAGTCTTTTTCTCAGCGTAGGGGAGTCTAAAACTTGGGGGCATAGGTTTGAGGTGAGATGGGAAAGATTTAAAAGGGACCTGAGGGGTAACTTTTTCATGCAGAGGGTGGCGAGTATATGGAATGAGCTGCCAGAAGAAGTGGTGGAGGCTGGTACAATAGTATCATTTAAGTAGTAGAAGGATAGGTACATGGAGGAGTGGGGCTGGAGGGATATGAGCCAAATGCAGGAAATTGGGACTAGCTGGGTGGGCACCATGGTTGGCATGGACTCATTGGGCCAAAAGGCCTGTACCCTTGCTGTACTATTCTATGACTCTCAGATAGTGGAAAAAAATTTTTAAATTTAAAATTTTTTTAAATTTTTATTTACAGTGTGGTAACAGGCCCTTCTGGCCCAACAAGCCCACACCGCCCATTTTTTAAACCCCAAATTAACCTACCCGTACGTCTTTGGAACGTGGGAGGAAACCGGAGCACCCAGAGGAAACCCACACAGACATGGGAGAACGTACAAACTCTTTACAGGCAGCGGCGGGAATCGAACCCGGGTCACTGGTGCTGTAATAGCGTCATGTTAACCACTACGCTATCGTGCCGCCCATACATGAAGAAGGTGATACATGGCCAAAAAGAAGAAACTTTCACAGAAGTGGTTCATACTGCATAATTTACTGTCAATTGTGTTCCACATTTTAAAAATTGCCACAGAACAAAAAAGATCCAAGAATGTTTTTGCACACTTCCTGATGAAACTCCACAGAAGCAATAGAGTAGCAGGCCTTGAAGCAACTCATTAGTCTGCCTTTCACCACATCGGGTGAGGCTATTAGGCTGAATAAAATAATTAATGTTAAACAAGCCATTTAATTAAATCAGTCAATGCCTGCCTTCACATCTCTACATCTATGTAAGCATTACAATTAAGATTATATTAAATGATCTAATATCCAAACACCTGCGCAATTTATCTGAAGACAAACTTGAATCCCAATATTGGCACCGGGGGAATCTAAAGAAAATTAATCAATACACTGGAAGTGAAAAGCTAGGACCAGTAATGGAAACCACAAAACTGCCAGATCATCGAAAGGCCTTCTAGCTCGCTAAAATCTTCATGGAAAGGACAGCCATATTTGTCTGCTCTAGGCATTGCCTGACTCAAAACACAGTTAAGACGGTTGATTCACAATTCTCCTGTAATGGCCGAATAAGCCATTCAATTCGAGGGTGTATAGTAATGGCAGTAAATACTGGCCATGCCAGCTAGCCCATGTCCCATGAAAAAAATCTCTTCTTTTTTTAAATTAAAATTTACTCACATCGGTTCCAGTTCTTGCAATGCCTTGTACTTCACACATTCATACCATCGAACGTGGAATGCAAGATCCCATTTCAACCACTCCCCCCCACCCCCAAAATTCTATTGCCTCACAACTCATGTTTTACCTACACTCTGTT
>JARFYF010000001.1:101782470-101795132 GCA_030265395.1 Rhina ancylostomus
TTTATTGTTTTTCCACAACTTCCATAAATGGATCTTTTCCCTTTAAGTGAACCACACCCTAAGTGTCATTTTGACTTGCTGATTATTTTCTGTTTCATATTACCAATTTAATTACAGTTCAATGTTTAAGTTTTGAGCTTTGTGATCTGGTTAACATTTTGGTTGACATGTAACATGCACATTCACAGAAAATCTGACAAGTACAGGATTATATTTAATCCAGTAAAATGGTTGTTGTAAACAAAGTTTCAGGGCAGATAATCATAAATAAAGTTCCTAGAAAACAGAACAAAATCTGTTTCCAGGAGTCTCTTTGACACAATTGAGAAAAAAAGTTATTTTTATTTACTATTTGAAATTATGCAGAAAATATTGTCATCAACTTTCCCACATCCATTATCATCAGTCAAAGGAAACTGATCACGTTGGAATGTGATTGGGTGCTCTAATTACTATTTTAATACTTGTAATTCTTACTTTTAAGTATTTCAATCATCTCCAACAAATTGCCAAAGGAAAATTCAACACGGTGGAAAGTCCAAATATCAACCAAGACTGCCATTTCCAACCTGGATACCAGTGCACAATTCTAATGATAATCAATTGTCTCATTGCAGAGCTGCTCTTGAAAAGAAAATGCACTGTTGAGATAACATCAGAACATAATAAAGCATTTTAAATAATATTTAGTTATTACAGAATTGATTTAAAATTCAATCAAGTGCGTATATGGGCCATTGGTGTCCATTTGTAATACTTGTCTGTTTCCATATGTTCCATGCTTGACCACAACTCCAGCTTCAGCACATTTACTGTTCGAGGCCAACTCTTTTTCACAGAGAGCTACAAAGTGTGCATAAAGCTCTTTTCCCTCCTCTTTTCCAATATTGTAATGGTATTGCATAGCCCGTCCCTTGACTTTACCACCTAATGTGGCCTGAGGTATGATGAGAACATTAGCAGGTAGATCCAGCACAGACATATGGTTGCCTTCATTATCCTCACAGAGTTTCACATTCAACAGTGTTTTAACTGTAGCAGGGGAAAAAAGGAGGTAAAATCTAAAAACATCCAGTTATATTTGATAATCCAAATAAACTGCACAACTGTTATGAAAACCACATGAATAAAATAAAAACATAATTAAATTTTATTGTTTTTGTTTCAACCAAATCGACTTGGAAAAATTGTTAACATTTTTGCCAGTAAAGCTCTGTCCCAGCAATAAATAACGTTGCAGAATTTACACCTCCACTCATTTGACTTGAAGTATACTGCATATGGCTTTCATATTACATGCAAGGATAACAAACTATTTACACTTGTCTATGGGATGTGTTGGTCAGTTGTATGATGGCAATGACCTGGTAGATGGTGGTATGTTTCAATAATATGATAGAATGTGCATGGACTGATATCACTTCTAATTTAAAATTAGTTAACACTTTATGGAGATTGAAATTGATATCACTCTTAAATTAATTCCCCTCACTCCCTCCATTATCAAATATACCACACAATAGCAGTAATAATAGAAAAAGCAAAAGCCCTTCAAACTGAACCTAAAAAAAATTAACTCCTCCATGCAATCAAAATGAATTAAGGCATCCAATTCACATTTAATCACTAGCTATTGAATATTTTATTCTTGACAATTTAGAATTTCCTTGCAAGTTGGAAATTCAATTTATTAACCTGTAATTCTGCTTGCAGATATGTTTCCCAAAGACCAGTTACCTCCCATGCCTTCCACCCAACCTTAAGTGATGTCTGCATCCACCTATACAAATCTACAGCATTGCATTATGAATCCCGAGATCTCCTCCATCTCTTTTTCTTTAGAAAACGTATCCTTCCTGGATATCCTTTTTAGCTTCGTGCCAATTAAGTTACTGTGAACTGCCTTGAGATGTTTTCCTACAGATGTTTGAAATTGTGATAATGACAGCATTCGGAATTGTAATTATTGCATGAAGTGTTATCAATTGCAACTATGTGTCAATACACCGTATACTCACTCATTTTTGGAATCAGGTCAACGGTAGCACCTTGAAAAAAGCAAACGTAGATCAGTGTCCCTCTTTGTATCTGTAAAATAAGGATATAACTATAAAAACTCTTCCTCCCAAATGAAATCCATAGGTTTACGTGAAATACGAGAGCAACATCCGAGGGTAGAAAGGAAGGAGAATAATCTGAATGTGCCTCAGTTTCCGCCCTTCCCCCGCCCGATTAGAAACACGGAGCTGGTTGCCAAGATCAACAGTGAGACTTGTTGAACGGAAGAGCAATCAACAGGATCGCCGTTGAGGACCTGGACGTATTCAGCAGCGGTGCCGTCCTCCGCCGGCTTCACCTGCAGCCGAGCCGAGAGACATTGCTGCAACACCACTCGAGCCGCCATCGAAGGGCCCGATGCAACTTCCGCCGGAAACGGGCGATGTAGCCAAAAGACAATCTGGGAGGAGATGTTGGGGATATCCTGCTGGGCTCGGCGGCGATGGGCTGCCCCTGAATTACGTGCCGGGCACCTTGGGAGGCTTTCTGACGTTAACCTATTTACACAGGAAGCAAAGTGAGGAAACCTGCTCTCCCCCTCCTCCTTCCGATGTAAAGGAATCAGGAATCTAAGGCGCCAAACTATCCACAGACCAATGTGCATGAAAGTGTTGCAGTGGTTTCCTTAAGAGACCATTAGTTCCTTACTGGAGTTTATCAAATGTCTTTTGGAATTTAAAGAGTATGTCAATTAGTTAACTCTCCTACCAGGGAAAAAAAATCAGGCGGGGTTTCGACCCGAAACATCGACAATTTCTTTCTTCCCACAAATGCTGCTCGACCTGCTGAGTTCCTCCAGCAGATTGTTTGTTGCTGTTGAAATAAAAGTTCAGTTGATATCATTAGGCATGACCTAACCTTTACAAATCCATGTTGGTTCTTTCTGCGGCTGGTGGTGAGGAGGAGTGTCCAGTGACAATATCCTTATTAATGCACTTCTTGCATTTTACTGACAAGAGTCAGATGTTAGGTTAGTCTTTTCCCAGTTTCTTTCCTTACTTTCTTGGAAAACAAGTGACATGTGCAATTTTACAATTCAATCTCGAAGCTTAGCATTTAAAGTAACCTACTTCCTTTAAAATCCGGGGATAGAAACTATTTGGTTCTAGGAGGTTTGTCACCTTACTACTCTTTACATCTCCCCCAGTTGCCAAGATCTTTGCTATTATTTAATTCTTGTACACTTTATCAAAACTCAAGTTAAAATAAAATACAATAATATTTTCTGCTGGGAGTTGAGATAATTCTGCAATTGCCCTGTCAAGTCGACAGGAACACAGGTGGTATATCCCATAAGAATCCATGTTAGGTCTGAACCTATTCCAGTACATTCATAAATGATGTGAATTATGGGAAAGAAAAGGCACACATTCAAGGTTTCTGATGGCCGAATATTGGCCATGATTGTTACCAGTATAGACAAAACAGAGCATAAAATTAACAAGAGTGAAGAACAAACCAATGGCAAATGAATTTCATTTGAAGCATGTACAAGGTCATCAATTTTGAACCCAAAAGGAACACAATGTTCCAAATTGTGAAAAACAGAATGTCAGGAGGTCCAAAGAGACCAGGTGGTCCACATAAAAAATATAATTGACAAGAAAAACAAAATTAAATTAATCACTGACAGTTATATAAAGGACCTGAGTATAAAAGGGAAAAAAATCATGCTACAAATATACAAAGTCCTGGCTATACAACCATGGAATACTACAAAAAGTTTTGGGCATTACAACTTAGCAAAGATACATTGGCTTTGGAGGAAGTGCAATGCATATTTACCAGCAAAAGCTGAACAATTAAAGTAGAGGAAAACTAGGGAACAAGAATAAAGCAAATATAAATAAAAGAAGCTGGAACAAGTGCAGTTTGGTGGGACACTTCTGTTGGACACATTAGAATAACTCTTCTATAAATGACTGACAGAGACTAACCCAGTCAGCCAGGAAAACAAGCAGGTTCTGTTAACTTGTGCCAATTTTCTGCAAATCTTCCAGTCTTTGATTCGAAAGATTAAAATGAAAATAAATTATTCAATTTAAATTTGTATTCAATTTAAGTTAGTTATTTGATTGAAGTTTAAGATATCAAGGAGAATTGATCAAGCTAATCTATTTCTACTGTATTGACTCATGGGAATAATCCTATTTTTGATTTTTAAAAAAGGGCCTTGATGGAACCAAATCAGAATGAAGTATTTCTTCCACTGGGAAATCAGTGCTACAAAGTCTTTTATTTAAAGAAAGTAATGCATATGATTTGGTGAGATCTTTTCACTCCCCAGAGAGATTATTGGGCATTGAATGCTCCACCTAACTAATTGATGCAATTACATTCAGAGGAAAAAGTAAAACAACACTGCAGGACAATAGGGAGTAGTGTCTTGTGATTAACTGCAGCATTCAGATTATCATCTCTTATGTGGTGTGTGAACTTTAATGGATGTGGAATGCCTTGCCAGGAGAAAATATTGAAAGCAGACTGTATAATAGCTTTTAAAAATGAAACAAATATTCAAAAAAGAATTATATCAAGTGGTACAGAGTCAACACAGATCATCACAAATGATCTTCTGTGCTGACTCTGTACCACTTAGTATAATCTTCCTCTCCTTACCCTCCAGCCCATTATTTTTCCCAAATATTTATCTGCTTCATGTAAATCTTCTCCCAAAATAGAAAAGGGGGTAATTAGTTAAGAGTCTTTTTGCATTAATCTGGGAATACCTGATCCTCTTATCTCAGAAGCTCAGTCAACAGTACTGGCTTGTACCTGGATGGGACCCTGTAGAAGTGCACGAGTACTTGACCTTGCTTGAAGAGACAATGGGTTCAATTTTATCGCTCTGCCCAAGAATCAACTGTCAAGAATGTTTTTATGTTTAAGTGTCCTAGTAGCCTTCAGACTAATTTTACCCTGAAGAATATAGTTCTTGGGTTATTTGGTGAGTGTTTTTTTCTGCTGTTCTGGGTTCTGCAATGATTAACAAGGCCAGTCATTACTCTTCCATAGATGTGGCAGGTGATGGCCGATGGAGCAGCAGCTTGAGAAGTAGTCTGGTTCTTCTGCCACTTTCACAGGCCTCCAAGGTTCTGAATACCATCACAAATGTTCCTTCTTCACTTGGAATAGTCCTGGGTCAGGGATTCTGAGTGTCAGTGGGGATGTTAAATTTCTCCATAGAGATTTTACATCCTAGAGTCTTTTGCTCTATCTACCTGGTAATCTCTTCCCATTGACAGAGTTTGGAATAGGATATTTATTTCAGGAATATGCTATTGAAGAATGTGGTCTGTGCACCCCCCCCCCCCCTAAAAAACAGCAAACTTTGGGCAAATGGCACCTCAGTATAGGGGATTTTGGCCTGGGAGGGCATGAGATATGGGATTAGTGCAATTAAGTAGTGCTGAAGTAAAGATCAAAAAAACTTACTGAATGGAAGAGGGGCCAAATGGCCTACACCTACATTTACTTCTCATGTTCTGACATTTTCCAGTCAAAGCAGGAAACAATGATTACCACTTAGCGGTTTGTATAACAATGGTAATTGGTTTATTATTGTCACATGTACTGAGATACAGTGAAAAGCTTTTGTTTGCACACCATCTAGATCATTCCATATACAAGTACATTGAGGTAGTACATAAAGGGACAATAAGGATTGCTTCAATCATGAATTTGTAAATTTGGATGTATTGGTAACATGCCTAAATTTAATATTTCTTCAAATATATTGATGCTGGATAATTGTAATGAAGCAAACTGAACAGAAACTAAACCATTAAAGCAGCAGAAACTAGGAAACAAAAATAAAGCAAATATAAATAAGAGGATGGAACAAGTGCAGTTTGGTGGGACACTTCTGTTGGACACATTAGAACATATAGGTGCCACCTTTTATGAAAAACTGACAGACTAACCCTCTCAGCCTGGTAAACAAGCAGGTTCTGTTAACTTGTGCAAATTTTCTGCAAATCTTTCAATCTTTTAATTACAGGAAACTGGAATCAGGTCACTTCTCAGTCAGGATATTTTCTGTGCTCCAGAGTGAAACTAAAGTCAGAATAAATTAGACTCAAGAAAGATAGGAGAGAAACTCAAATCATAAACAAAGAAACATTTTACTAGTAATAAATAACAGAAGATCTTAACATTTTCCAATTAGAGCCTTTGTATTTCTTCATTGTGAATATCTGCAACAAAAATATTTTAAAGCATTTTTCATCTCTACTGTAAAATCTCACTGTCAAAAGATTTTTCTTCCATTATTTATCCCTAAGTGGGCCTTTGACCGTTTGCATTATCTCTACATTCTGAATATTGACAGAGGTCACACTGAAACAGAATTTTAATATTAACATTTTATTTTACTTGTAACAATTCTACAATATAAAATTATAAAAATACTTCAAGGTGAAAGAGAATTGATTCTTTTCCCATTGGAAAGAGATCTATTTACAATTTATGGATAAATCATCCAATTCAGTTGTTTAAAACACAAATGCAATGTATACCTCATCTATTCAAAAACATCTTTCTCCCCAAATTACAACTGGCTATCAGTGAGAATTCATACTCCAGATCTCTTCCATTAATCTTTATCTTAAGTGGACACAACAGTAGCTGCAAGTTTCCACTAAAAATAGAAATTCTTCAATGGCAAACAGTTAATCCTCCATTTCTATGGTTATAGATATTGAACAGATCTTTCTTCAGTTTACATCATCTGATTTAGCAGTATTTTTGGGTAACAAAAAAATGACCAACTGAATATTCCAAATTTCATGAAATTACAATAACTAAAAGGTGATGTTACACAACTTGAAACTGAACCTCTATTAACATGTGCTTTTTTAGTACCTACCAGTATTAAATGTTTTTAAACATGTCTGCCAAGACAAAGCACACGATGACAGCTAAGGATCAGTACACAAGCAGAAACACTGTTATTTCACCCAACACCAATAACCAGTTAACTTACCACTTCATTTTAAATCATACTCAGCACCTTAATCTAGTTACATTCATAGACAGTTAAAGATAATTAACTAAAACACTTGTTGACAACCCAAGATTAACTGAGCCATTTTACAATGATGCCTCTATGCAAAGTCACCATTTGCCAATCGCATTTAAAGGCTCATGGGATTCCAATTATGAACAACTTAATTTGGACAGAACAGCTTAGCTGCAAAACTCAAAACTGAAGAACAACTTGTCAGGAAATGCATGTGTCCAATGTGCATTCCATCCATTCATTTGCTTTTATTTGGGTAAATGGTTCAAATCTGTTACCCAAGATTCCCTGGAGTTATTAACTCCTTGCTTATAGCAACATTAGCCCCATTTAATTTCACAATGGTCAATGTAGAAATACATGCATCACAAATCAAATACACATCATTTGCAACTACCACAGAAGGAATACTCAATTTTCTACATCACCTAAAATAAAATCAAACACAAAGTTCTGACTTCAATGCTTTTAAATCATTTTTAAAAAATAGAAACTAATATCTATTGCCCTCTTGGTAACAGAAGATTGGCTTCTCCATTAAGATAATGATACTGAACACTATGGTTGGAGCACGTGCTCCTCAGCACAGAAAAGGGGAAAAATCTCCTTAAGGCCACACAAGCCCAACTGGAATGTCAACAAATCAGTCAATATTCGAATACACATGAAAAAAAACAAACATTCACTCAATCACTCACAGGACTAAGTTCTGCCAAGGAACCATGTGTCTCTCAATATGGAGCACTGCCCTTAATGCAAGATTTCTATTTACTGAAGCATTGCTAAGTGCATATATGCTATTACTCAGAAACCAAAAGAACAAAAGACCTGTAATGCTCAACAAACCAATTCTATTTAGTGCTTTGGAATAAAAGGGAACAAATGAAGACAGGACAGTGGGTGATGCAAAAGACTTTTCTGCATAATGGTTGGAAAGATCACATTGGGTCATTTGGATGTCCACTGTATTGTCCATCACCTAGAATACTAGTTAAAATACTTAACTCTTGTACCTATTAAAGTCCAATGCAAAGCTTTAAAATGAACCTCCGGCTGCTACAATTATTTCCTTAACTTCGTGACAGTTGAAAAGTGAATTCTATTTTTGCACTAAACTTAGACCCCTGAAAAGAATGATTTAAAGTTGAGCTATTGCTCTCAATAACTTTTCCAAAGTTATTTACCATTCAACATGCAAACTCCTGAACAATTTTAAAAATAGTTTGGTTGTGAATCTGTATTCAGTCACATTGGAAAACATACTGTATAGAAAATAAAAATGTGCTACAAAGACAACTTCATTTTAAAGAATGAAGAACAGTGGCCTAAAATACTTTCCTTTCAGTTATTTCACCTTCAGTAGCTGTAGATGTGGAAGGAAAGTCAGCCATATTATGGCCCATCATTTGTCCTAGCATGAATAGAACACGAGCTTCATGCTCTCTATCACTTTGCCTCATCCTCTCCTCCATTTCCATACGGAGCTGCTCAAGACGAGCAAACCGTTCCTCTGATGCCTCCATGTAACGGAGAAATTTTTCATCCGCAGCTTCACTGTAGCGAATGAACTTCTCCATCATCCCATCCATTATGTCCTCCAGTGAGTGCTTCTTGGCTTTCTTCGGCTGAGGTGTAAATGGTAGAGATGAATGCATACGCCGGACACGGGGAGCTGAAGAAAAAAAAAACATGTTTGAAACATGCCTCACCCAAGCAAAAGAATTGTGGTAAACTGAAAAAAATTTTAGATCAAAAGAAAGCCACAAATTTCCATGCATGACAGTAGTGGTGGACACATCCACCAAATATTATGTAGCTTTTTTTAAATCCATAGTTCTATTGTAATAAACCATTGAAACAATATGTTAATGCTGCAGTCAAAATTAAGTCTGCCAGTTTATTCACATTTCTCATTTTTACATTTTGTAAGACTACTTCAGCAGTTCTTACAGGCTTTGATTATCAGACACACAAAAATAGTTCAAAGGCCTGTGACAGGAGCAAGCTGTGAAGAAGCAGTCAGGATGTTCTGGAAGCAGGGACCAAGGACTGCTACCCCAGGGCTCTTCACTGCTCCACCTCACCACACGGTTGCAGAGTTGAAACTTTCAGGTCAATCTATCCCAGAAAGCCACAAAAGGCAAGTGGGCTTGTATGAACAACACATGGGAACAAGCCTGATCAAGCAGGAACCAGCCCATTAGCAGGAAGTCATCCTCTCTGATCCCTGCCACAAACCAACTGGTCTCGATCCTTATCTTTTAAAAAAAAAACATCTGAAGCTTATTCATTGCTCAAGGTCAGCTTCAGACCAAATATCCAGGAAATCATGTAGTTGTGCCCAGCCATTTGCCATTGAAACCTCTATACTTGGAAATTTCAATAGGTGCCTAGCTAATCTCCCACATTCTATCCTTTCACTCATTTTTAAAACTCTTCCATGGTTTTGCCACTTTCAAACTCTATTTCCCTCACCCATTAATTCAAATATGTTTGCGCTCCTCTTTTTGTGCTCTTCATTATACCTGAACTTAATTGCTCCAACATTCATGACAATGCTTTTATTTTAACAAAGCACTCACTGTTCATTCCTGTCAAATGCTCCGTAAAACCTACTTCTTTAACCAATATTTTTGTCTTAAAATCTCCTAGTGGCTAGTGACAATTTTTTAATCATGTAATACTCCTATGATGTTCCCTCAACACACAGTGTTTTATTTTCTTTAATAATGCGCTGTTGTAACTAATGAAGTTTTACAATGGAATATCTGTATCTAAATTATAAAGTTAGGTATCAAAGTAACATTTTTAATCTTTTTCAACCTAGTTGCATATCAAAAACTTCAGAATATGCCAGTAATTTTGAAAAAAGACATCAGAAAGAAAAAATAAGCCAACTTCAAAGAGAGAATTCCAGATCTCTTCCCACTCTAGTGTAATGACAGGTACCTGCATCTGGACTGGGATGCTGCCATGAGGTTTTACCTAGTGTCCCTGATGAAACAGGCATGAAAAGACCATGTTCCAAGCATTTGACCAGGAAGACCACCCCATTGCTATAAAGCTGTTCTACTCCTTTCTTGCTTGAATTAGAGTTCCTCCCCATCCTGACACTGATGTTGTCCACTAAGATCCATTTGTCTGTCTGGGATTTGGGTCAGCAACAGACTTCCCACATCCAAGGTGGAATAGAAGACCCCTTTGGTCTCACCATATACTAGAGTTTGCAAGATAGGGACATAAGCACTGATCACTGTTGTACATCATTTCCACTGAGAGCGCACATTGGAGGACCAAGAGATATTCAGTTATTCAACAGGAGTTGTGAATACAGCAAAGTAGCTCTTTCTTGAGAGTGAAGCCCACTTCACGAAGTTAGCATTTTCCATGGTTCACACCTGCTCTCCCTCAGAATTCTTTGAGCTAATCATTTCCAGCTTGAAATGTCTCTTTCAGGGCAGCCACATCCACACTGCTTAAAAAACTGCCAGCAAGAAATGGCTGACTGATAAGAAATGGACAAGGCCATTTGTCAACTAAAGAACAAGGCCTCAGGAATAGAAG
This sequence comes from Rhina ancylostomus, assembly GCA_030265395.1. Classification (NCBI taxonomy): domain Eukaryota; kingdom Metazoa; phylum Chordata; class Chondrichthyes; order Rhinopristiformes; family Rhinidae; genus Rhina; species Rhina ancylostomus. Next base: position 101,793,113 of record JARFYF010000001.1, read on the forward strand.
GTATTCCAGCACAAGTTTTAAAATTTTGGTAAGGAAGTTCAGTTACTAATACACAACTTACATCTGGGAAGAGGTGGACATGCGAGGGACCTCAGAGATGCCACAATCATAACCATCCTCAGGAAAAGGAGTCAAGTTTAACTGTGATGATGTAAGGAAAGAGTTAAATTAGCCAAGAGTCATTTCTGATTCCTCCTTAGTATGTGCAGTAGTGTACAACACAAAATGGTGTCAGCTCAGACTGTGGGAGTGTTTTGAGAACTTACAGGAGTACAGATGCACATCCTTGAGAATAGATACCAGTGAAGAATGTTTTCTTCTTTACAGACCTGTTGTCTCTGTTTCTAAGTTAATGTTCAGGCCAAAGGTTACAAGTGATAAGGTGGTACAGGTTGATACCACTAAGGAATGGAAAATACTGAGGTAAAAGTTCTGTTAAGTTTTTGAGGGGTATAAAAGGGGGAACCTTTGTGCAAATTGAGACTTTCCCTTTGGCTTGGAAAGTGCTAAGACACAGACAGAAGGCTGGGGGAAAGGCTGTCAGGCACCTGAGGTTCCTTCCAGCATTATATAGATCAGTTCATTGATTGGTTGCCATGTATTATTTTGCTTCCTTCTGTATTTTAAGTATTCTTTTTCCTTTCAGTACTTTATTCTTCACATAATCCTAATAAGGTAGTTTCTATAACCTTCAACACATGTACAGTGTCTCCTTTGTTTGCAAGTACCTCTTGCTGCTCAAATCAGGAAAGAACAAGGAGCAAATTTTAAAATATTTTTGTTACAAAATTGGCATAGTCAGCAGGATTCAGTGCAATGTTTCGCAAACAACAGGATGTACCCGCAGGCAGGACTGACTTTAGGGCACTGGGGTGGCCTTGTTGCCACTCTGTCTTGTTGCCACTCTGTTAAATAAGGCAAGGTTTCCTATAAAGGAGAGCAAGGGTGCAGCCTATTGGATCTTGCTGTGCAGCTTGTAAAAGGAGCATGACTTGCAACAGGCAGCAGAGCAATGAGTGGCCACCCTCACTGGGAGAGTGGTAACCCTAGAACAGCAAAATGTCACCTTAATCGGCTAAGTCACCCCGCGAATGGGCCGACAAAGCCAAAACCCAGCAAACCACCCTAGCCCATAAACTGATTAAAGCACGGCAAGAAGAATGGGCAAGGCTGATGGATCAGGATCCAGATCCTGTCAGAGTAAGGGCATTTATGGCCAAGGGTTGGGACCCTGACACCTGGAATGGCAATATATGGTATGACCCTGACATTTGGCTCAGTGATGGTCCCTTGGCTCTGTGATATACCGAGGTATACGCAGGGCTCTACACAAGAGACGTCGATAGTACAGACACGTCCAGTAACGGTCCATTGTCACAAGACTACAACCATGGGAGCCAGGTGGATGACACAAGAGGAGAGAATGACCAAGGGCATGGAAGGCTGAGAAAAAGGGGGTCATGAGGGATCAATATGCAGAAAAGACTGGGGACTGCCTCACCCCATGGTTAACTCTGGTATGAGACAGGTGCTGACAGTGTCTCTGACTGTGGAGGAGACCAATGACTTGCTCCCTCTTTCTGTAGTATTAATAACCAGATGCAGAATGAGAATGATGAGCCTACAGACTTGTTTGCCCAAGTCCAATGCACAGCATTGAGGGTTTATCCTTCTGTGGTGGACTGGGGACAACAGGGAGCACCTTGGCACAACATAGACGAGGGAATCATGACATGCCGATCTGTAGTTACACAGAGGGATTTACCATATATTAGGGTGAGATGGCCCAGATTAAGAGATATTGAATCAGGGTCACGTGAACAGGTTAGTTCAACATGCACTTGCACAGCTAAAAGGGGTCTTGTTGGCTCTCTTAGCACCGCAAGTGGGACGGGCCTTGGGGGGATTCACTTGAAAAGATGGTGGGACTGTGGCAGATTGATGAGGGGACAGTGAAAGTCAGGGCTTTACAGCCAAAGGGAGGCAGTAAAAATAACAGAGGCAGTAAAAATAACAGAGG
>JARFYF010000001.1:101820054-101830398 GCA_030265395.1 Rhina ancylostomus
CACAGGGAGAAAGTGCAAACTCCAGACAAACAGCATCCAAGGTCGGGATTGAACCTGGGTCTTGAGCGTTGTGCCACTGTGCTGTCCACAGGGTTATACATTTAATTGTTCAGCAAAGCTGCAAATATATCTATTTGAATAAAATTGTTACATTAATAGATACAAAAAATGATCATTCCAAATAAAATGAAATGAAACAAACTATGTAGGATGAGAATATCTCTTAACTATTTGAACCATGGAATTGATGAGTTCATGGTATTCATATTTATTATTCAAGGTAGCTAAGTAGGGCTGCATCATTTTAATGGTAAACCTGCTTTTGGTTCTGGTGAATCATGCAGTTAAGATGTACGCAGCTTCCATGTTATAATTAAATGCAAATTTGACTGGATAAATACATGATTCTTCTGTTTTTAAAACTTCTCACTAAGTATTATTTGTTATTTCTTTTACTTTCAGAATATTGGTACTATAGGATGTTACCTCTTTTGGGCATAGGTGCTCATTCAAGTTTAATGTTATATGTATAATAAAGTGCCCTTTACTCGACCATACGTTATATGTTTTGGTGTGAGAATAGCGCAACAGTGTGATATTTTCACATTCACTTCTTGTGCATCTCTGAATAGGAAAGTAGAATAGATTTCCAGATTCAATTTGCAGATGATTTTGAGATACACGTTCATGCCCACAATATAAGTTTGTATTTATGCAATGCATTAACTTCGTTTTTTAACTAAAATGAGCCTTTCCGGTTCTATCGAAGCACAAAATTATAGAGAGATGGGCCTCCCTTATTATTGGCCCATAACTTGATGGGCTAAATGGCCTAATTCTGCTCCTATGTCTAATGGCCTTAAGCCACATTGTGGTGGTAGAATTAAAAAAAAACATATTTTAAACAAGAACTCAACTTTTAGTTCAGAAGTTGAGAGAATATGAAGAAAGAAAGCCAGATTTGGACTTACTTTGAGACTTCCACGACCAAAAGGTGCCCAAAGAACTTTGTGGCCAATAAACCTTCAAAAAGAAAAGCAGGGAGGAGCCCCAGAGTTTCGGGCCCACAGAATTGATGCTCCTTGCACAACATGGAGTAAGATTCAGATTGCAGAATATTTGGCAAAATCAGTGTTTTGAAGTCTGTGAGGTTGGCAAGGAGGGCTTGGAGCATTGTTGTCTTGAGGCGTGATGTGATGCAGAATTGGAAGTATGCCTTGAGCAGGATGTTGGATTGGAAACTCACCAGTTGAACAGGATGCTAAGACTTTGCACTCTGGGTCCCAAAGTGATTGACTGACAAAGATACATGGAGGCACAGAGAGAGCTGACTTCATGTGGGATAGAGGTGAAACATGGTTGAGTTTGGTCCTTCTGATGTTCAGAGTAAATTGTGGAAAAATTATGAAAATGTCTGAAAGCAGAATGGTATAAGGAAAGATTATGAAGAGACCAAATTTGGGTATTGCTTATGTATGTGTGGAATTTAACCTTATATTTCTCTACAATACCATCAGGAAGTAATGTGTAATTGATAAAGCTTTGTAGACCAAAGTTAGATCTTGGAGGGAATTGGAGTTGCTAATAAAATTTGAAAATAAGATTGCTGGTGCTGCTTTAACCACAGATGGATAGGGAGGAGTAATAATTCAAGGTTATTCTCAGGAGTTAAATGAGAACTTGGAGAAGGATGGCATTTTGTCTCTTTCCTCTTCAAAATCTCAGAAGTGGGGTTTAAATAGATCTAGAATGAGCAATGTACCATGATTATGAAAGACATCCCCAGGAATGTAGTTTGCAATTATGACCAGGGCTGTGATCGGGGCAGAAGCAGGATTACACAGATGTGAATAAAGAATTTTGACCAAGTGGATGAAAGAGCTGGGAGACAACAATACTTGGCAACTTTTGCAAAGGAAAACCAGGTTGAGTAACAGTTGTTGAATTTGGATGAATTGAAGGTGAGCTTTTTGATGTAGGTTGGGGTGAAAAAGGAATGCTTCCCTGAGGAAGCATTAATTGAATATTTTAAAATAGGGATGAGGGGAGGCATTAAGTGGTTAAGAAATTAAAATATTGAGCAGTGAATTTTGAGCAACGGTTTACCTAGTGTCCAGAAACTTCAAAGTTGGATGGTTGAGGCATGAATGGGTAAGGAACTGAGAGAAACTGAGGAATTAATGGTACATAGTCTCAGCTTGGAGACCAAAACATCTGTGAATTATTAGCAATTGTGATCAAAAGTTCTGAGTGGGTTTGGCAATTAGAATATTGAGACTATGAAAACTGAAAGAAGGTTGGGATTGAAGTTGCACAAATTTATTTAACATGGGATCCTCACCTCTGACACAGAGACCCATCATCCCATGAGTCCAGATTGAATTTGAACCCAAAACAATTGTTTTCATTAATCAAAGAGAATGATTGTACCAGGTATTAAATAAATTCACCTTTAGAGACAGGATTTTTGTTTGGGTAATTGGGTTACTGTATGAATGACGAATAATGAATTTTATTTTTTAACTTTGGTTTTAGTATTCTTATGCACAAAGTGGATGGAAATACCTTTCTAGAGAAGGATACTAAGTTGGCTTGCAACTAAAAGTTATGATAGATTTTGATCATTATAAATCCGCATAAAGCAACAAACAATTGCCTGTGTGAAATATAAATGGATATTTACTATGATCTGAGTCATCAATTATTCATCAACAGTGAACCTGCTGAGGTATAAACAATTTCTCCACAATCTGAATAATTGCTGAAGTATATTGTGACTCCAGATAATCAGTTGATCAATTTTAGTTTTGTCTATCCAATAACAAACTGATTTGATAAATGAGTGTATATTATATTAGAATTATATATTAGCAACTGTGTTTCAAACTTTATTGAATTAGACTTAACCTATTTCAACATCATAAATACTTAGCATCTGTTTCTTTTAACAGGTTCTTGGTATTGTTCAAAACATGAGTGTCTTCCAGTGTCCCAAGTGCAAACATGAGACTCATATCTTTGGGGCTGAAGGAGCAAAAGAGTTGGCAGCAAAACTTGAACTAGATGTCCTAGGTACAAAATTAACATATCTTTAATATTAAGTTGACTGAGGTGTGATGTGTGTTCAAAAATAGTTATGATCTTATATTTGATTTTTATGCCATACAACAGAGCATTATTTTATCTTCAGAATTATGGTACATCATGACTTGAAAGATAAAATTTCTGATTTATCTTTTTACAGGTGATATTCCACTACATATAAATATAAGAGAACTGTCAGATAAAGGTCAACCTATTGTTGTATCTCATCCAGACAGTCCAGAGGTATGTTGCATCTTGGATTGAACTTTTTAATATTTTAGTTCCTCCATATAATCAATGTGAACAAAATCTCAACATTTAATATTGTGCTGCAGTGTGTTTTTAGCATTGAATATCTCATCTAAACTTCTGAGGAAACTGAGCCAATTACTTTGTACACTTCAATATATCAGGCAGATGAACTTTAATATTGAGAAATGCAAAGTGCTACTCTGACAGGAAGAATGAGAAGACACAATGTAAACTGGAAGGCACAATTCTAAAAGCAGTACAAGCACAAAGGTGTGGGGTTAGTTTGCATAGTTAATTGAAAGTGGCATGGAATTTTGAGGAAGTGGTTAAAAATCATATGGCATACTGGTCTTTAACAAATAGAGGCACAGATTACAAGAGTGAGGAAGTCTTGATGAACCTTTATAAAACACTGGTTCGAGCACAACTGGCGTATTTGTCCAGTTCTGAGTTCCACACTTTATGAAAGATATAAAGGCAACAAGGATTTGCTAAAATGATTCTGGAAATGTGGGGCTTTATTTATGTGTATATATTGGAGATTATGGGATTGAAAGGGAGCAGTTACAAGGGATTCGGAAAAATAAAACTAAGTAGATAGAGAGAGACTGTTCCTGTTGGTGGAAGGGTTGAGAACCAGAGGTCAGGGAATGAAGATGATTGGCAAAAGAACCAGAAGTGATTATGAAGAAGAGCATTTTTTGATGTAATGAGTACTTAGCGTTTGGAATGCACTGCCAGGGGTCATACTAGAGGCAGATTCAGTTGTTTTTTACTCAGTTGAATTTAAAATGGAGCTAGATGCAAATCAGAACAGAAGGAAGATGCAAGCTTCTGGTGAGGATGTGTGGAGCAGTTGTTTGAATGGAATAGGCTGGATTGCTCTTGCATGGAACCAAGTGGTCTTCTGCAATGTGATTAAATCAAGAAACATAGAATGATAAAAGGCTGGGCAGACATTATTTCTGTGCTGATTTCATCTCTACCAGTGGCACCACATAAGGTGATCTGTGTTTCTGCACAGCACAAGGTGATGATCAGCCAGGTTTTGGTCTGCTGGTGACTGTCCAGTAATACCATGCTTGAAATAGGTGTTGGAGTCACTCATGCTTTCTGTATTACTTCCCTGTTCAGTTAAGCATCACTGAAATATCACATTTTGATTGTTTTGTTATGGAAGTCTAGAGATGAATGCATCCTGATGATAATCTGTGATGCCCATGGTCTAAGGAACACCAAGTTATGTTGTTCACAAGCTTGTAGACACAATGTACAGACATTTGGGACTTCTGACGAAAGGCTGGTTTGATAATGCCACACAATGCATTGATCACCAAAGCAGGCACCAATGCAGATGAGGTTAATTTTCATATAAGTCATTTGAAAGACTGTGGTTTAGTTTGATTATCTGTTTAGCATTCCACAAACAACTGATTAGTTATAGGTTAGGTAAACCGTAATGGCTCTGGAAGGTGATCAGTCTTGTGCAGCACCACGTTGTTTTCTGAACTATGCTCTCCTCGGGGTGTGCTAGCGTTGATTGCTGATGGTCTCTGGTGATTGTTGGTCTTTCACAGATTAGTCAGGATCATTAGAAGGTGGACTGTTTTCATGAGACTGTGGCTCATGAGAATCATGAGTGGTGAATTGTCCTCTGGGCTTGGCCACAAGCAAAGACTGGAGGATCAGTTTGATTAGCAAGTATAATTTTTCACTTGCTTTGTGGTGCATATGCATCTTTTACACTGACTTCTAAGTAAATGTTCCAAAGGTTAATCCAATTTAGACCCATATAGGCTTTTTGGCTGATCAATGTAAAGAATCATTTTCAAGTTAATAAAGGATAATTCACTACATTTCCAATAGTCTATAGCTATCTGAAGAATAGTCAGTTCTTGACTGAAAGATGTGTGGAAGTTATGATCAATCTCCTGCAAGCTTTTCAGCTTCTGCAGTTGAATTGGTCATGGTTGTGAGAAGCCGTCGAGAGTGAGGAGTATTTTTCTTGTACTCTATTTAGAAGTCAGTGTAAAAGATGCATATGAGCAACACAGAGCACGGTTGCTTTGGTACCTTGGCTTTTGAATCCCTTAGTCACATGGTGTCAAGAGCTCTCCTCATGCCAATGTTATGGAGAATTCAGCAAATGATGAAGTATTCAACCCTTCTCCAGGGTGTAGACACTTAAAGACCCTGACAGGCCTCTCAAGTCCAGTCCACTAGGCTCATGGCATAATTACAACAGTGCTCAGCCTCGCCACAGACAAGTTGGGAGCAGAGGAAGCAGGAGATACCATTTTGTGAGCTTTATAAATCATGTAAACTGACCATTTCTGTGATTCTTGCATAAAAACATTGATATTTCCTCATATATCACACAAAATGCCAAGCAGTGGAAATGAATTTTTGAGGCTTATTGTTTGGATTTTGAAATAACTTTTGTCTCAGTGTAGATGTTATAAAGTTCTGCTTTTGTCCAATCATGGAACAAAATTGGATTTGGAAATGTTTATCTGTTGAGCTTGCGAGTAGAATAACCTTGAATACTACATGGATAAATGTTCTCCTTCCACACATTTTGGAAAACTTCATTATAATTGAGAAACAATGATAATCAAAGAATATTACCTTAGAGAGGAGAGGGCTAAAAGTTAATTTCAGAAGTTGCTGAATTCTCAATTGCCAGGGCAAATGTTGAAGACAGTATTTATCTAATGGCCAAGAAATGTAGCCTCGGGGTTATGAAAGAACTTTAAAACTTTAAATTTTATTTATACAGCACGGTAACATGCCCTTATGGTCCAACAATTTTGCGCTGCCCATTTAAACCCATGTTAACCTGCACATACGTCTTTGGAATGTAGGAGAAAACTGGAGCACCCGGAAGAAACCCATGCAGACACAGGGAGAATGTACAAACTCCTTAGAAACAGCAACAGGAAGTGAACCCTGATCACTGGCGCTGCAATAACCACTACACTACCATGCGCTTTGTTCATTAGATTAGGATTTTATCTTCTAGCTGCTTGTCAAAGCATGTTTATAACAATAATATGAATGAAAATCAAAAAAAAGTTGCATAAAATTATTATTATCATTGCTTTAAGGTGAGAGTGTTTGAGGTTTCTTTTAAAAGAGCAATTCTTACTTGATGTCAGAATTGAATCTTTTAAAGTATTGTGTCATGGAAGAATATAGCAGTCTGTTAATTGAAGTGAAGTACAACTGACCATTCCAGATGAAATCACGTGCTGTTCCTGGGGTTGTTTTTTGTTGGAGGTGTCTCAAAGACCCGATCCTTATACCATTGAATCTTTGTTCAGAGTGAGTTTATGGTGACTGATGGCCAGTGATTTGACCATAACATTTTAATTATTCTTTGCATTCATACTTATGACTAAAACAAAATATAGCTTGTCAATTGTTGAAACAAAAATGCTGAATTTTCTATGGGGAGTTGCATGTTCAGGCATGACCCAGAATTGCATTCTTTTTAATTGATGACCATGGCAAATGATTGTCACGGGAAGTTACTTTTCGGAAAGTTTTCTTTGTGGCAGAAATGCGTATCTGCAGTTTCACTAGCACGATGGTTTAGTTTGCAACGACTCTGCCCAAACTGCTGACATTATTTACTTACCATAGGCATGTTCTGAAATGTGTGTAGCTATATGAAACTTTCAGTTTTGCACACCAAGAACCATCAATACTCAGCATCTCCTAAGTAGATCAGATAAATTATCCTAATAGTGTTTGTTTGCTTTTTGTGTTACAGGCCAATGCCTATCTGAAGCTTAGTGCTGAGGTGGTGAAAAGGCTGCCAATACCTCTTAGATGATCAGTGGGATGTTCCAGTCTGCAAATACAATCTGTTTGAAATTACTTTTTGTCTCAATTAGACAAGTTAAATTCCTGCTGTGAAGACAGCTGCTGGACCAGATTTGAGCAGGTTAATGAAAGCTGGAACACATGATGCCAACAGAAAATCTTGTGACATTATAATGAATGTACATGGAGCTATCAGGTTTCAAGTCGAAATCAAGATTTAATTGCTGGTTCTAATGTGAAGTCACACTTTTTACTGACTACAGTTAAATGTGTATGTTGTGATATCTTAATAAATAAAACATAAATTGTGGGTGCTATTTTCCAGTGAAAATTTGCAAAGAATTACTTAAAATTGCAATAATTTGTTTTCCCTTACCCAGAGTTAATAAAAGAGTCCATGACTTAAGTTCACTTGCCTAAATAAATCATGTCCTTTTATTGTTCTGTTCAACTTAACATTCCACTGTATTTTAATGTGGTTAATATCTTTGGCTTACAAATATTATCTAACAGTTACCTTCTAATATTTATCATTGAAGGCTTTTGATAAACAAGTTTTAAATTTACATTTCAGAATTAAGTGTACATTTTCTGACTTAGAAAATGAATCATTGAGTAATCGATTTTGTTTTAAATGTCCCCTTTATTTTTTGCCTTGTAACTTAATCTCTTTACAATTAGTATCGTTCTTCTTGCTTTTCTCAGTACCCTACCTCATCCAACACCCCTTCCACCCCTACTGCAATGTTCATGTCCTAGACAGTACAGGGAGTCATTACTGTTGATGGTTGATATCAGCATAAGGCCAAAACATATAGCTTACAGCAATAAAATATACTGTTTATAAATAAAAATAAAATTCTCAATTCTAGCTTTGCCTTGTTAAACATGACAGCTCCCTGATACATCTTGTATTTCAAGTCACATTAATATGTCTTTAAATGTTGGACTTCAGAAGAAGCCTTGTTGAATTTACACTAACTCCCAGAAATGATTTGTCACTCTTTTCTGTCACATAGTTTTAGAATTTTAAGTAATTTTTGTGAATTTGATCATACCTGTATTGAAATATTGGATAGAAATTAATAAATGGTTGAACAGAGCCTGCATGAAATAATATCTATTAAAATAAAGATAGATCTGTAATGTTTTTAAATCCTGGGAGATGGACATGCATTAACTCTGAGGATATGGCTGTTGAATTTGACAGAATCCATAGTCATTGAAATTTATCTCAAGGAATTATGTTCAGTTGTATTGGTATTGGTTGAGGAGGACTGTATCGAATATTTGTCTTCTTAAGTCTACAAATGTGTTGGAAGATTGAGAAAAGATTTTCCAGATTGGATTTACTGAACTAATATCTGGAATGGATGAGTTTCTTAGTGAGGAAAGATTGGACAATCTAGGCTTCTATCCTGGAGTTTAGAAGAGGAAGAGGGCACTTGATTGAAACAAATACGATCCTGAGGGATCTAGACAGATGGATGTGGCAGAATCTAGACCTGGGTGTCACTGTTTAAAAATAAGGGGTTGCCCACGTAAGACAGATGAGACATTTTGTTTTCGTCTTGGAAGGTTGTGAGTCTCAGAACGCTTCCTCACATGGCAGTAGAAACTGAATATTTTTAAAACAGTGGTAAATCGATTTTTGATAAATACGAGGGTGAAAGATTACTCCAAGTAGATGGGAATGCATAATTGTGGCTACAATCAATCAGTCACGATCTTATTAACTGCAGAGAAAGGTATGAGGGGTGTATAGTGGCCTACTCCCTACAAATTCATATGTTTGTATGTGATGTATTCTTGAAGAATAAGGAAAGCAATTGCAGGCTAAACATTCATTTTAAAGTGGGGTGTAAGAAGACAGAGACCTGGGGATGTTTATACACAAATCCTTGAAAATGGCAGAGTAGGTTAATAAAGCAGATGTGATCTGAGATTTTGTGAATGGCTGTGGAGTGCACAGAAAACAGGATGTTAATCCCATCTAAAGCACCATTTTGACCCACAGGAATATTTTGACTTATTCTGGGCACCATATTTTAGCAAGACTGAATATTTTTGCAAGGATACAGAAATTTACTGGTATGCTTCAAACAATGTACCATTTTAGTTACATGGATTATCAAAGAGGTCAGATATGTTATTCCTGGATTCAGCGAGGTTGAGAAAGAGGTACAATCCATGGTTAACGAAGGAGATAAAAGATAATGTTAAATTGAAGTCTATCACTAGTCTAGTCTACCACTAGCAAGGGCTAGTGGTAGACTAGAGGGCTAGAAAGTTTTTTGGGAACCAGCAGCAGAAGTCCACAAAGCTCTTAAGAAGGGAGAAAATGAATTTTGAGAGTAAACTTGCATGTCATATAAAAACAAACAGTAAAAGTTCACATGGATATATAAATAGCAAGAGAGCAGTTAAAGTAAATATGGAGCCTCTAGGAACTAGGGTGGTGAATTAATAACAGCAAACAAATAAATCGCAGATATATTGAATAAATTTTTTGCATCAGTCTTCACCATGGAAGATATTACTGATATCCCTAAGAAATCAGATGGGTAAATAACATAGTAGAACTTGCAAAAGTCCCATTTAGAAAGGATGAAATATTGGAGAAACTTTGAGGGAGGAACTAAAGGCAGATAAGTCACCGGGACCCAATGGACTGCACTGGAGGATTTTAAAGGAAAAGCCTGGAGAGATTACGGGTCCATTGGTTAAAATTTTTCAAAACCTGCTAAATTCCTAGAGGGTACCAGAAGATTGGAAAACAACCAATGTAACTCCCTTGTTCAAACAAAAAAGAAAGCTGGGAACTACAGGCTAGTCAGTTTGACAGCTATTACTGGCAAAGTGCTTGAGTCAATAATCAAAGAGGAACCAGCTTATTATTTAGGAAAACCAACTGTAATCAAAGTGATTCAACATGGTTTTATGAAAGGTAATTTGATTGACAAATTTGCTTGAGTTCTTTGAGAATGTAACAGGGAGAGTAGATTGAGGGCAACCTGTTAAATGTAGCTTATTTAGATGTCCAAAAGGCTTTTGATAAGGTGCCACATTGCAGGCTGGTGCATAAGTTAAAAGGCTATAGTATTGGAGGAAGTTTGTTACAATGGATTGAAATCTGGCTGCCTCATTAAAAAAGAATAATCAGAAATTAAGAATAAAGGT